>RJWH01000511.1:0-84568 GCA_004363575.1 Solenodon paradoxus | reverse complement strand
CATGGGGCATTGACAAATCTGAACTATGTTGTTGGGAACAACTTTTTCATGTAGCCACTTGCCAGTTTACACTAACACTGTCAGCGTAATGTCTGCTCATTCTTCACTGCGAGTTTCTCTACTGCCTGTTATTAACATGTTGTCACAGCCTGCTTCTTCCTTCATTATCACTTCTCTTCCCTACTCCTTATTTTTGTCCTCAGACAAATGGATCTGAACTTAGGTGAAACCTATTTTTCAGGTTATGAAATAAAGGTAAAGAATAGAAATGCAGAGAAAGTGAACACAGAGGGGAAGGACACAGAGATCTGTTTGTCCACATTAAGTCTCAATCATCCCACATGGGTGAAATGCTTATCCCAATTCTATCACAAACACAGTGTGTATGACAAAACATACAAACACACAATAACTATTCAAAAAGAATTGCCCACATATAACCTTTATTTTTTTAGGAAACGTACAGGCAGGCAGGCAGGAAGAAAGAGTAGGAAGAAGTATTTAAATTTAATTTAATTTTATTTGTTGTTCATAATGGTTGTTTCCCCAGGCCCCCGGTCTTGAACCTGGGACCTTGAGATGTATGTGGACTAGCCTGGTGAGCTAACCAACTAGGCTACAAAGGCTCACCTATAACTTTTTTTTCAATGTTCTCTTTGGGTGTTTCAAGAGCACAATTTCAATCATTAGGTTCTAAAGAGAAGCAATGCATGGAGAACAGAGTTGGCATTACTCGTGCACTCAAGGGTTGGTTCATTCCTTTGACAAAAATTTTCTGCATACCTATTATGGGTCAAATATTATGCTGAGTAGAGTTGGAGAAAACAGTATTTGGGCCCCCAAGGAGCTCAGTATCAAGGAATTTAAACAGCCCCAGCAAAAGAAGCAGATGTTGGAGTTGTGGTCCATCTGTTCTTGTTTCTCCTGTTGAATTGCAATTGGAATATCAACAAGCAATCTGATTTCACCCTACATGGGGTAGGTGCATTTCAACTTTTGTGTGGTTTTATGGTCGCCCAGTTCAATAAAGGTGTGGTGAAATTTAAAACAGCATATTTTAAACAATTCTAACTTTGGAAACTTTAGTATTCAAAGCCAAATCTGTATTTAAGTCCCACAGAGTCTCACAAAGTTCTGTGAAACTAAGTTTTACTAGAGGTAAAATGAGGAATATTTATGAAACGTCCTTTGCAAAACTGATCAATTAAATCATGTATAGCACTGAGTCCTGTGTCAACATAATAAGCACTCAGTAAATATTAGTCATCATCCAGTAGATTTTAAACACACACATACGTATGTATATATTACATAATATTTTTGAAAAAGTGATTGAAACTCATATTTGGAAGAAAACCTTGCAAACTATAGTAGCTGCTTTACATGGGTATAATTATGTGCCTTCACTTTTCTTCTTCTATGAGCCAATTTTTATGGGTGTTTTAATTTTATAGTTAAATATATATATTTTGAACAAATGATTATCATACTAACATAGAAAATATGAAAGGCAATTCATATTTAATTGTAATCTTTTTGTTGTTCCATAAATTTGTTGAGTAAACATATTATTTTAATTTAGCATTTATTTACTACTCAAGAAAGTAAATGAATAAAGAATACAGTCATTCCTGTGTTTATTAAATAAATGAAATACTTAAATATGAAAAAGGCAATGTAAAGATAAAGCAGCTTCATTCAATAGGTGTGTAATTAAATATAAATTATGATACTTAATGTTTAGTGTATCATTTTAATATACTGTTTCAAATTATGCATTCCTATGTGTTTTTAAATGTTTTTAATATTAAACATATTTACACAATCCTCATTATTATTACAATTTGTTATAAGGAATGAACAATGTCTGAAAATGGCAGAAAATTACATAAGGAGTCATCTAAAGTAATAATATACACAGTATTTACCTGCCGTATTTGTTTTCTACTGCCATTCAACAAATTTCTGCAGACTCTTTGGCATAAACGGTTCTGAGGTCAAAAGTTGGAAAGGAGTCTCACTGGACTAAAATCAAGGTGCCTTTATAATTGCTTTCTTTCTGGAGGTCCTAGAAGAGATTCTTTCCTTGTGTGTGTGTGTCTTTTTCCCATCTTCTAGAGATTATCTGCAGTCCTTGGACTAGCGCCCTTCTATCTTCAAAGATAGAGATGTCCAGTTAAATCTTTCTCACATCTCATTACTCTGAGATGGCATCTCTAGAGAACATTATGATCCCTTTTGGTTACGTCTTAACTGCTGAGATGATCCAAAATAATCAACCTATACTAAGATCAGTTGGTTAGCAACCTGATTCCATCTGTCGCCTTAATTCCCCTTTGTCATGTAACATACCATAGTCACAGGTTTCAGTGATCAAAATTTTCACTTTTGAGGGGAGGGGCTTTATTCTGTTTACCATAATTATTAGTCACTGAAATTTATGCCATCAATCTAAGGAAAAATGGTTTCTTTTAATATATATTTTCTTGTAATTAAAATGCATATTTGCATTGCTAACGTTTTTGGGCCTTAAATATATGTAAATGTTTAATATATTCTTATAGCAAATGATATGAAGATTTTAGCTTTTTATTTATTACTTATAGTTGTCTCATAAATCTAGTTTCAACTTAGTATATAATCATCTGACAAAATATAGCACATCTAGTTAAACTTTAATTTCAGGTAAACCAATAAAATTTGGGACTGCCACAGATAGTATGAAGGACATAGTTATATAATAACTGTTCAATATTTATCTGGAATTCAAATTTAACCAAACATCTGTATTTTTCCTTAATAAATCTGGCAATCCTAACAATAGAATTTTTCAAGAAGAAAAATGGAGAAATTCTGATATGGAGTTGAGAAGTAAAACTGAAGAGACATTTTATACTTATCAGCACTCCTTACAGAAACAGAATATTTAAATATTATAAATATTAATATTTTTATTCTATACATATGAACAATTCCATATTTGCTTTGCTATTTGAAGACATTGAGATTTCAGGATATTATAATAAAATTATATTTTGGTATATAGTTAAACAGTTCTCCTTTTCATATTATGAGATGTGCAGTATTTAATTTCAATAATGAGAGAGAAAACTTGAAATGGACAAACTATTCCAAATAAAGCTAAAGCACTGAAGTTGTGAAATAAGATATGAAAAAAGGACAGACACTAAACTATTGAGAAAAATGTGTAATTGAGACATTTCATAAGTTGATTTTTATTAAAATATGTACTGAGACAAGAAACTCTGAATGCTGTTCCTCTGGCAAACAGAAGAAGAATTTGAGGGATCATCTGGTTAAGACCTCTTTGAGGAAACTAAGACCCAAATGCAAATGCAATTTGATTGTTTAAATGGTTTCAAATAAAAGCTGAAGTTTTTTATATTTTTAAAGACATGATAAATATTTGGGTCACAGCAATCAGCAGTAAGTGTGCTGCTCTGGCACATGGAAGGAAACTAATCAAGAATCTATGCCTTCCTGATACAGAGTGTGAAAGAAGCAGTGGAATGCCAAGAGGGGGGAAGAGAGAGAGAAGAGAAGCACCTTGGTATAACACCAGATCACATAGAACAGCTTTAAATTATTTTAATAGTATGAGAAAATGAACATGTGAAACAGTTTGAAAAAAGCAGCCATGCTTAGGAATTTATAACAATAAAAAATTGCAAAAAGGTATGACATATATTCCTTTGGTTAATCTAAAACATGGTCCAGAAATGATCTCAAAGTGAATTTCACTATGTAGAAATATATTTCTCATTGACTGACATTAAATGAAGGCTATTTTATTTCAGAAAAAATATATTGCTCATAATTTTTAATCACATTTTATAGTGTAGCATATTTTTAAATTCACTCACAAATTATTTCCTGACAGAATACAGTGTTATTAGAATTGGGGAACAACAACAAAAACTTAAAAATTAACTGTCATAGTAAGTCCTTTACTGTTTAGAGTCATATAAAACAGTCCTAAAAATAATTTTACTTTAAACAGAATCAAGTAATTATGGATACTAACTAATTAGTCTCTAGACCAAACCAATTGAAAATATGGACTATTTCATGTCTGTTTGGGACTAAGGTCTACACTAAAAATGTAGGCTACTATATTTAATTAGGGTAGATCTATATAACAAGAATATAAAGTTAAAACATCTCAAGTACCCAAATGATCAGTGCAAAAGGTAGGAAAGGAAAAGATGGAACATGTCAAAGACTTTCAAATTGTTTGGTCACAGGAAATGAGATAACCCTATCTCATCATCACCATGAACAATACGTTATAACAAGGAAATCTTCTTTAATACTCTAATCAATCTTGTCTACTAAGTACTGTTAGTATCCCCATTTTACAGATGAGCTAAGGCTGATAGTGGAAACATACACAAAAGTATTACGCATATGGAGCACATTGCATATAGCACATGGCTGACCCAGGTTTTGTATCTAGGAAGCCAGACTGCACGTTCATCTTATAATCCCTACGTCATTCTGCCTCCATGCAATTAAACTACTAGAAAACAATTTAATTGCCCAGGGTGCTATTTTAAGTAGTTACTTAAAATTTTTAACTATGGTACATTATGCTCAGTTAGAATTGACCCTAAAATAGTCTGTGTTGAAAATATGGCTTTTAACACTCACTCATAACACTCACTTATATCTACAGAAAATGCTTAAAAACAACATTAGAGCTTGAAGAATTAAGATTCTAAAAAAAAAAAAAAAAAAGCAACTGTTTTTGGAGGTTTCAAGTGTGAAAGAATTACTTTAGTATATTTTAAACATGTATACATATACATAAGTATTTTATATATGTTCAAAATAGTATATAAATACATGCATATACATGTTAGTATATATCCATTCATGTACTTACACATACAAATATATATATGCACACATATGTATGTATCTTGTCACCTGTGTGGTTTCCATACTTGAATTAAGTCAAACAATTTTAACTTCATTTAAAGAGACAACAGTTTTTCTTGTTTCCAGTTACAAAAGGACTTTAAAGCACCAGTTTTCTTCCAGGTTTCACAGAATGAGTGAAATTAGAAAAGAAGAAAAATGCAAAGTTATACAAGGGAATTTAACTGGTTCTTGCTACCGTTACTCTCTAATTTGTCATGAGAGGGCTGCTTAGTGGACATAATTTCCTCCTCTCTTCCTAAGGCATTGTGGCAGAGCGATTTATGATACTGCATTAACAAAAAGTACAAGGAAAATGTGGTAGAAGGGGATAAGGAACTCACTAATGTGAGGCAAAATCAAAATCAATCTCTAACAAAAGATTACTTTATACATTAACTTCTCCGGGGCCACATCAAAGTCTTCCAGCCTGTGGCTCATGGATTTCTAGCAGGGGAAAATGATTTGAAGGATAAACAATGAATAATGATGAGTAGAGTGTTGCCAAAGAAAAGCTAAGTAATGCTAAATTAGCAAAATCTGATGAGCTACAAAATGTTTACTGCAGCTGTACCTTATCACTCACCTTTTCTATTTGCTTTTTCAGCCAGGAAGTAAAGAAATGTAGCAATAATGTGGAGTACTGAGTATTGAGTGCCTTTTTCATTTTTCTGCTTAAGATATCTCCGTAAAACTGAAAGAAACATATGGTATGAGTACCTGCTCCACAGGGCTTTTTGAAAAAGTAATTCAGGCTCTGGATCATAGTTTGTATCATGCTACGTTTACGTGAATACACTTGATTAAGGTTTATGAGACTGATGACTGCCTCCAGCACATTCGTCTTCTAAACCAGCTTTGTGCATTCATTTGCATTCTTGACTTCATATGCATAATAATCCTTATGTGAGTTTGCTTAAAAATTAGGTCACTCCAGTGAGTGGTTGACCGCTTCCTATGTAACTGGCAATTTTCTCTACAAGAAGAACTTCTTAAAATTAAACAGGGCCTTAGAGAATGTGTGAGAAAAGCAAACATCCTGAGAGCAATTGCATTCCTAGGCTCTAACACTCCACGGAAGGTTGAGAGACTACCTAGCCAAGTTTTCATGTTACAGATGAGAAGATTAAGATTCAGAGATCAATTGCTTTACCAAGGCCATGAAGATGTAGATGAGATAATTACCATTCAGTTCAAGCCTTAACGCCATTGTTGTCTCACTCACTTGCTGGCACACATTGATTCAGAATTGACTTGAACATATTATTTCAATTCATCTAATCCAACAAAAATCTTGTAGCTGAAAACTGTTTTCAATGTACATTGTCATTGTGAAATGAGAAAGTGAGTCAGGAAGAACACAAAAGAACCGTGATTATTATTCCTTCCTGAATAGTTTCAGAAAGGGAATACAACCATAGACAAGACTATGGATGTATATATATGTACAGATGCCCCCGAGAACAACACAGAATACCAATCTGGTAATATAGAATGGTGAACATCTACTAGAGCAGATATATGTTCAAAGTTTGTAATATTTCATAAATTAGGGATTTCATGGGTTGGTTGATTTGTTTTTTTTTAAAAAAGGAGGGAGTTCATTGAACTTAAAGGCTGCAGTAGAAAAACAACATTTGAAAAGTGTAGGTTTGAGCTAATGTCCAATAGAAATTATTTTAATTTTAGAAGAACCCTCCAATACATCTTTGATAACACCTATAATTATTCTACATTTACCAATTTAAGTCAGTCTACTCTATTAGAATACAAGCTCCATGGAGGCAGGCCACATCTAGCTTAATCGCCGTCACCATCAAGAAGAATAAAGTTGGTAAATAAGTATTGGCTGATTGAGTACATATAAAATATGACAAAGCAGAAGTGTTTAGAGCAGGTTTATGGGAGAAATCTGGAAGTCCTTCTTAAGGAAAAAATCCAGAATGTCAGCTCTTTTATCACCACAGAAAACCAGACTTAAAATTAGACCATGTTTTGTCCTTGAAAGTGGGAAGGAATTACACCCTGGTGGAGTAGCAGTTGGGTCAATCACCTCTCAGGGAGAAGGTCACATACTCATAGGTTTGATTCCTGGGCCTGGGGGAAGCAACCAGTGTGAACAACTGAATAAAAAATAAATAGATAAAAATTATTCTTTCCCCTCTCTCTTCCAGCCTGCCTGTTTGCCTTCATTCCTGATTTCACCTTTCCTTAAAAAAAAAAAAAAGAAAGAAACAAAGAAACAAAGAAAGAAGAAAGTGGAAAAGATAGATCTAGCAGAAGTTGCAAGAATAATATTGTTAGTTGACAAGTATAAATGGGATGAAAAGGAAGAGGAAGCTTCTCTTAACACTTAAATTGAATGTCTGAAAAACAGATAATGTTGATAGAAGGAAGGAATTAAAACAAAGATTAAACATCAAGGAGAAATATAAAATAGCAGCTTAAAAGCATGAGACATGCAGTCAAAAAGAGTAGGCTCAGCTACAGGTGCACCTGACAGGAGAAGTGTGAGTGAAGTTTTGTCTCCCCCAATCTATAACATTCTTCTTTTACAAAGGAAAGGAGGTTGTTTACAAATAACTTAGCCTGGTTTTTGATATGTAGGGAGCATTCAATTAAGAGTGACTATTATAAATCTGATATGCTTAGGTTTAGGTATCTTCATTTTACATTTTGGATTTCCAATGCCTTTAGATTTTGGGTTGGAATTATTTAATTTCACACACTCATGAAATAGCAGGGGTTCAGAAAGCAGTTTGAAAAGCATGAGCATAGTTTTTATAGCAGAAGCTATATGAATGATGAATGCTTCAAGGGAAGGGTGTCTGGGAGAAAGGCCAAAATCAGGGGCAAGTTCAGCAGAAGACAAATGAGATCTAGGAGACAAAGAAGCAAAACCGATTCAGACCAACGTGGTTTCCTAAAGTATAGAAGGGAGAAATGTAAAATGGAGAGTATCATTAACAATCACAAATATATTCATGTTTTGTGTATAAAATACTATAAAATAATGAGTGAGAAAGCAATAAGTCATTTGAGGGCCTTCTTTGGAGACATGAACTTCATAATGTTAGGGTATGGACTGCCTCTACTCATTGATATTTTTCTTGACACTTTCTACACACATTTTTCTTTTTAATTCGAAATGTAATTATTTATTTCATGCTTGTCATTGTCAGTCTTAACAATAAATAGGCAATATAACCAAATGTTCAAGAAATTACAGTGTGATTGGACATTTTAGTATGGGGAAAGTGCTTTGCTGAAGAAAGGGCAGTACTACAGTGATAAGCTACCTGCTGATGTGAACACTTTATGGTTTTATGACAGGCTCACAACCTACCAACACTATTTTCAATTCAATTCAATTTGTGTAGATGAGGATTTTAGAGAAAACAGCTGGCAGGAGAAGCATATGACATTTAATCTTGCCTGAGAAAATGAAATTTTCTACAGCAGCTATACGCATATGTGTGTGTGTGAAATGTGTGTGTTTGTATACTCACAAAGGTTATATATAGTATTGCATTCTGCAGGATTTGGGCCAACAGACAACCAGAAACATCATGTTTCAGGGTATTGTTCTGCAGCTAGAATTGATTGAAAAAATAACCCAATGAATCTAAAAGTTCAATTAAATCATTATAATGATTTCAATTATTTATTTTTTCCCAAATTAGAATAAACTTAAGTCATCCAAAAATACTTTTAACTGTAAATGTTTTTAAGTTTTGATTGGTTCAAGATTCCAAACTATCAGAATGTAGAAACTTGCAAATTTCCTTCTGAACTCAATATAAGACTTTATAAAATTATTTTAAAGAGAAGCAATGTAATTGAAGATTTCTTTCTTTTTAGGTTCCTTCTAACAACTTAAGAGCAATACAAAAAGCAATTGTTGTTTCATGACTATTAAATATTACTCCCTTCAGATTCATCCAAGTAGCATGACTGGATTCACAGAGAAGGAACACACAGAATTATTAAAACCCTGCCTTTTAAAGGGCAATTAGACACTAGAGTATGATATATGCTTTTATAATTCCTTCTACAAATTTTCATTTCTTCTAGGTCATATGCAATTGACATTATTATTCATCTCATATCAAATGTGCTTTTTTCATTTTGTTGGATTACATCTGGACTAATTCATACATAAGACAGGTAGGCATCAGATTTTCTGAGGCACATCCATTTTTAGCTTCACATTGATTGATAGTTTGGCTGGCTATTCAATCGTAAGTTTAAAAGTAATCTTCCTTCAGAAAGTCTTTGCTCATTCCTTTTGGAATCCAGGGAGGCATATGAGGTCTGATTTTCATTCCTTGGTGGTATCTTTTTCCTTTCTAAAAGCTCTTAGAATTTTCTCTGCATCAGTGAAATTTTACTAAGCAGTATAGCCCTTTCAGTTTAAAAATTGTCTTTCTTCTGCTTGTAAATTTTTTCTTCTGTTTTTGTTTTGTTTTAGGATCATTTCTTCCCATCTGTTTCTTCTTCACAAATGTTTATTGGGTAGATGTTGGTGTCCTACATCCTTTTTTTTCTGTACTTTTCTCTTTTTTTTTTTCCTTTTATTTTACCTTTCAGATTTCCACTGCAGTCTTTAACCCTAGATACTCCTGGTTTAAGTCCAACTTTTCAGTTTTTTACTTTCGCATCATAACTTAAATTTCCAGGATCATTTTCTTATTCTCTGATGGATCTTTTCCATAGTGATATTACAAATATGTACATATGTTTGATATTCTCTTGATTCTCTCTTGGAACTCTAATAAAAATGTCATTTCTCTAAAAAGAAATTCTTTCATTTTCTAAATTACCTTTAGTATTGCTTTTGAGGGGAAGGGGGGGTTCCCTTGTCTTTTAAAATTATGCACTTGATCTTCTTCAGTTGTGATATTCTTGACTATTGATGTGTAATTATGATTGAAAGTCCAAGTTAATGATAAGAATTACTAGTGTAGTCCATTTTCCTTGAATAGAAGGACAGATTAAGAACTTGTGTAAGCTACTGATTGTTTTATCTGATTGACTTCTCTTAAAAATACATGAACACCAGCAAGTAATCAGACTGGGGACCTACCCTAGGAATTGGGAAATGTATCACATGTCTCTCTTGTCTAGAAGCTGTATTTCCTATTTCTCACATGTCCATATCTGTCTGAAAGAAAATTACTTCAAATTTTGCTGTTTCTCTCGATGCATCATTCTACCATCAGTTGATTCCTATTCTTTAGAATTCTGCAGTTTTAATCTATATGCTCTCTACATGTAAAGTTAAATGGAAAGGAGAAGTGAGGGGTCAACAAATTCAGCTACTTTGAAATTCAGGTCTTTAATAATTATCTTGATGATCACTCTAATGCCTATTTCAGGTATTTAGTTGACTTTCATTTAAAGATTATCTGGGAGACCCACTTAAGTCTCTTAGTCTGTTCTTTCCGTCTTTTAATTTCTCTACAAATCAGACCCATTTGACTTTTATTTTTCAGGTGTTTTTTTTCAGTTTTTGTTTTTGTTTTTTTCCCCCACTCTGGCTCCAGCACCGGGGTTCAAAGCGGGGTCCTTGAACTTAACAGTGTTCTACATACCAGTGTCTCAGCTGTTTGACTCACCAGGCTATAGACCTTTCTTGATTATTGTACCAAATGTTGCTATTAAAAAATAATGACCTCCTCTCATTCTTATCTTTTTTCTTCTCTCTCACACTCTTTTCATCCTTTCTTCTTCTTTCTTTCTTTTTTTTTTTTATTTCACTATTACCTTAGAGGTAATAGAGAGGACATTATGTTTGTGTCAGCTTATAACTGGAAACCAGGCTGAGTTTCTGTTTTTATATATTTTCTATGGTACAAATGAATCCATTTTATATTTTTTAAATAGGCCAGAATGTATACTAATATTTAGTTAAATACTTTTCTACACATTGGGCTCAGTGGTACTAAGTCGTGAGATACTGAATTTAGAGATTACTTTTTAATTTCGCAACATAAAAATGTGTATATGGTTATAGCCAAAAGGAACTATTTGCTTGCAATCTGCTCTTCCTGGCACCCTGTGTGCTCTATGAGATATAAGTGTCTACTGAATCATGGAAAATGCAATTTGAAGTTACATAAGTAAATTAGTCACTGAATTCTGTACTATCAACAGTCTGCAGGGTTATAAAAGTTCTGTCTGTATAGAAAAAGATCGTCTATTTGTATGGCATTCCTCTAGACATTTTGAAATAAACTCATGGTCACTATGACTCTGAAAATATTACCTTTCAGTCTTAATAAATCTAGTATTTTACCATCTTTAATTGTATCAAGAAAGCTAAACCAGTTTGATGAGATGTGTTGGCTCTTAGACTAAGTTCCCATGTCAACTTCCTGATTGGTTAGTTGGTTAAATCACTGTTATTTGGGTACAGAAAATTCAAGCCTTTAGTACACTCAATTTCAGTAGAAAAACAGACGAATGTATAAATACCACAATCTCACTAATAATCAAATATTTAAATAAAGTTCTAGGCTTCACAGCTTCTTTAGAGAAAAAAAGACCAATAAACCAAACAAACAAATAGAAATCACTGGGATCTGGAATCTGAGCATATATCTCTTTGTGCCATCAAATAAAATAGGCACTCCCATAAAGAACTACCCTAAATGTGTAAATCGATAATTTTATGCAGAAGTAATATGTAGCACAACGAGGGGAAAAAAAATAATAAGCCTGGCTAAGGCAATATTCCTTAGGAGAGCTTCTTAACAGGAGTGCCTACATAGAGTCCTAGAATCTCTCGTTTTCTTAAAGCATGTCATTGTGAGTGAGTACATCCATGAGATCATGTAGTTACTTTCCAGGATTTTTTCTTCATTTTTCTTTTTTTATTTGGGTTTTCCTTTTTAGAGTTCGTAACAGTCTGGTGAGATCTGGACTAAATACAATCTACCACAATACTGAAATAGTTCCTTAATTTGCAACATCCTGAGACATTCAAAGGGACCAGCTTCAAATATCCATAAGATGACAAAGAAAAAAATGCTATGCAATTCACAATAATTACAAGCACACGAAAATTATACAGATAATGGTTTCCACTTCTCTCCTTTCTAAGGAAATGGAGCAGTGCTAGAAGACAAGTCTGTCTGGAGAACTATCTCTCATCTGATCTATTCTGAAAACGTCTTCCATTGTTGTCTAGGTTATATTGGTACTCTTACCTCCATTTTCTCAGGCTGTTCTTTTCTCATCTAAACTAATCCTTACAGCAGAAGTTTTACTATTGTTTTCAGAACTACTTCCTACTACTCTTGTTAGAGTTACTCACATTTGAAATGTTAACATAAATATTTTAGCAACTGCTTTCTGATGACAGTTTTCTTTCTTCCCAGGTCTTCTGCTAAATATATGAAGACAATTATATGTTGCCTCAGGAACTATTTTCTCTCCTCTTTCTCCTAGTCCTACAGATTCTTGTCTGTGTTTAACTTCTGTAATCTACATGATCTTCACCCTTAGACAGCCTCTGTGTCTGAGAAAACACTTCCAGTTGGGGTGCTGCACAGTTATGGCCTGAATGACTAGAGACAGTGAAGCCATTACCCAGATAGATTTGAACATATTCAGTCATTAAACAAATATTTTTCTGAAAACCTATTTTGGGCCCAGTTTTAAGTTAGGTGCTGAGAAGATGATGGTGAGTTAAAGCAAATAAATTCCCTGCCACCATGAAATACAGTTTAAAAGTAATAATAGACAACATTTGTGACTTATTCTGTGTCAAACAATTCTGCTCTCCTGTAACTCTGAGCAAAACTACCATGAGATAATAATTACAGAGTTTATTTGATTCTAAGTCACACCCCAATTTCTCAAGAGGTTTTTTTGAAAAAATAATAAGATTTATTTACAAAGCTGCCTTCGAGTGTGAGACACACCTGATTTAGGGGGCTAAAATGGCAAAAAAAAAAAAAAAAAAAAAAAAAAAGGTGTAGCTTAGAATCTAATAAGTACGGTAATACAGTACAACACAAGGAGACAAGAAGAGTCGTGTTTTGTTTTTAAGACTGTCGTCTTCCTGCCCTTTTCTAAATGAAAAGAACTCAAGTCTACTCTAGTTTGAGAATAAAACTGGTGCAGAGGGCAGATGCTCCTGTTTCATTGCATTACTATCTGAAGAATCTGATTTAATCTGACTTTGCATTACTGTCTGCAGAAATGCAGCCACTGGCTTACATTTTCTCAGCTGGTGTAGCAGATCCTGGACTTGAACTCCAGTTCTCACAGTCCAGAGCTCATGCCCATCCTTACTACATCCACCCACCTCTACACACCTATATCTCTGCCCATCAGAAGGCAGATGCAGTAAAAGACGGAAGAACAGAAGGGCAAAAGTATCAGGGTGATACAGTAATTCTTTTTTAGCTTGTGCGGTTCCTTTTTGCATGTCTCCCTCTACATTTAGCAGCCATGTTTTGAAGGTGAGAGGAGGAAATATCGGGGTGAAAGTGAATAGAGGGAGGAATTTAGATGACTTTCAGGTTTCTCACTTGAGCTCCTCAGTAGAGCCCACACTGTGCATTCAGAGGGTGAAGGAAGAAAGACTGGTTCACAAGACATATAGGTTTTGTTGTTTAAAATTTTTTTAATTTTCTTTTCTTTTCAATTTTATTTTGTTTCCCACACTAGTGTGCTAGTTGAAACCCTCTGCTCCTTGGAGCTTGACAGTGTCATAACCTTTGCTTGATTATCTTGATTATACGAGTCCAATTAGAAATGGTATAACATGTATGTAAGAGATTTCTGCTACCCTAACAGCCCCTAAATATCCCGAAGGATTCTTTTCCTGTTACATTAATTATATATCTATATATATATATACATTTTTTTTGTCTTTTTAACATAATTATGAGAGTTTGTTAGGCCATCTCCAAACCTCCATGTGTCTGTCCTTCTTTAAACCACTTTTCTAGAGAGAGAGAGAGAGGGAGAGAGAGAGAGAGAGAGAGAGAGAGAGAGAGAGAGAGAGAGAGAGAGAAAGTGGGGTGCACCCTAGTGGCTTAGTGGTCTAATATATCTGGGAGCTCTTCCACTTACATCCCAAGGTCCTAGTTTCAAGACCCAGGGCTGGGGGAAACAACCAATGTAAACAACTAAATAAAAATGAATAAAGTGGTTCCTCCTCCTCTCTTCCTGTCTGATGTCCACTGCCTTCATTCCTTCCTGCACCTTTCGTTAAAAAAAAAAAAAAAAAAGAGAGAGAGAGAGAGAGAGAATGCATCTACACTATGATTTAGTAGAGAGCAACAGTAGGCAAAAACCTGATAAATAATGTTATTGGAATCTAATAGGAGAAAAGCATGATTCATCTTGATTTCAAAGCTGAAAAATAAAAAGAATATGGGTAAACTGCAGTGTGTGTTTGAATGAAGACATACTTTCAGTCTTCAGGAGTGTGACACATGTCCCTTTATCAACTTGATATACTGATTTTGTCCAAATTTTGTCTAAATTATTCAACTAATTTTACTGCTGATTTCTATTTGTCATTCCACAACATCTACGTGCCTAACGAGTTTTCTTCTGTAGACATTACTCTAAGATGCATAATTAAATGAAGGCTACAAGAGGTTTCGCTCTTCTTCTGTCTTCCATGTTATAAGTACTATGTCAATGATGTATTGTTACAGAACGCAGAACGCTTTGCTTTGTCGTTCTCGATCTAACTCCTCAACATCATCTTCCCCTGTCCCTGAGCCTGAACTTCTCCTTCCCTCAAGCCTGGCACCTTGCTGGTGCAGACATCAGGCAGGCATCGGCTGATAACCAGGATGCGCTTTACAAGACAGGTTCAGGGAAGCAGAGTGACATGGGTTCAATCATTAGCACGTTGCTGGACACAATGCTCAATAGAGGCCTGCTGAATTAATTGATGTGTGTGCTACATAACTGCTGCAAAGAGTTCAAGTTGATGATGTGGGACGAATTGGTTAGCATTGTAAATGAGGATGGAGAACTGACCAGCTCAATGGGCTTCCAAAGTCAATACAATTATTTAAAACTTTCTTTTAGAGGTATAGATTGTATTCACTTTTAATATGCCTCAGTAATTTTAACAAGGTAAAAAGTAAACATTTCAAGCATGTTGTGTATTGCTTTGAATAATAAGATAATTTGACAGAGACTAACAGGCAGCACATTTTAAGTGAAGTGTTAGGATGACACATAGTTGTGTTACATAAAGTACCTCAGCAGCAAAATCTTAGTTGCTTATTATATAATAGCTCTTGATAAAGAGTTGGTCTAAAATCTGCCGTTTCAAGACTCACTCAATTGTTTGAGGATATGATAATACCCCACAGGCTCCCAGAGTTTAGGGAGTTCTTACTGATTTCTTTAGTCTTCTTCACATTTAATAATATCATAAACACAAAACAAATTCCAATGAACATACTTTATAATTTGTCTGACAGTGTGCTTCCTTGACTTACTTTGATTCCACAAAAAACAAAGAAAGAAAAAGGAATTTTGCTTAGTCACATTCAGTCCTCCTCTATAGCATGAATATATCTAAAAACATAAATATATACGCAAACTCCAGGTTGTCAGGTGGATGTACAGATCCCACAGGCTCATTGGCTCTGGGAAGCCTCAATATCCTGACAGAGTAAAGTGTCCATTTCATCTTGAAACTCACCATCTCTCTCAATGCTTCTCAGGGAGCAGCTGCAAGCAGCTTGTGCACAGAGACTATGCTGGGTTTCTTTTTCTTGTTTTGTTTTGTTTTTTTGCTGTTGATGTTACTTGTCTATTATCTTAAAAATATTATTAGGGGGCACTGTGGTGGAGTAGCAGTTATATCTGCCACCTCTAGCCAACCACAGTCTACATGCATCCCAAGGACCCAAGTTCATATCCAGGGAGTGGGGGAAACAACCAAGATGTACAACTAACTTAATAAATATATAATTCTTCCTCCTCCTCCCTCTTCCTACCTGTGTCTTTCCTTAAAAAAAGTCAGTAGGGTGCATGCTGGAATTACAATGATCATATCCAATAGACTGATGTCAGGCCACAGTGTATGCTTTCTAAAATGTGAGGCAATCAAACACTTATCCAAGTACAAAAAAAAATACTGATCGTATTTGTATCTGTCTCTCCAGCATACATAGGCCCACCCTTGGAAGTCAATATATGAAAAGTAAGAGAAGGTTACAATATATCAAGAGGAAAGGAAGAAAAATATAAAGAAAAGAAAGTGAGATGTCAGAACTTGGGAGATTTCTTTGGTAAAATATTTATTGTCCATAAGAAAGACAAATAAACTACTTATGGACCTCTCCAGATAAAACAGCAAAAGAAGGCAGTCCTGAGTTCAAATATAAGTACCACTTAGGTTGATGCTATTAATAATTCATATAATGTAGACATTTTCAGACTCTGAAAAACATTCTTTTTCCCCAACTAGCCTAACTCACCATATCAGAACAGACCCAGTAGACTTTGAGAGACTTATTTTCCAGCTCACACTTTCTTTTCTGAATTAAATTTACAAGGTTGATCCTGATAAGTCCTCATCTGCATATGACAGAATATAAAATTTTCTAGTTATTAGGTTTAGAGCCCCAAACTGTTTTACTTTACTCTCTCGCCATGGGCTTGGTCCTATATAAAATATTCATGGATTTCCCTCAGTTCGTACAAGTCACTAAAGGTCACAGGTCTGGAATCCATGGCAAGTCAGCAATCTTCAGCAGAAAGTTTGCTGAAGTACATTTTCTGTCCACATGGTTGAAGGCCACACTGGTCTAGTAAGAGATGAATGCTCATACTAATAAGCTTTCCATGCCTTTCTCCAGTACTTTTTCCTCTGAATTTGTTGGGATTTTAGAATTATGCATAACCTCATTTGGAATGTTAGAGCCTATGAAATATAATTGCTCTCACAATGTTTGATTTCTTCAAGGTATCTGATGGTGGAAGATGAAAAAAATCTTTAAGTTCTTGCTCTGCGAGAAGAATTTCTCTTATGCACATTCGGGCTAAAAGACTATCCACTACAGAGAGACAGCGTTTGCCTTTGTTTTACACACCACCATGATACTACCCAAACTTCTGCATCCATTGTTAACAATAGTTCTCTGCTTCTCTGTACAGAGCTATATACATCCAGTTCAGCATATACTTCCTTTCACATAGAGCTGTTCTGTATTTGCAGTGCTTTATGTAGAAAAGTCAATGGAAGATTAACAAAATAAAGTTGTTTCAGGATATTCAGTTGATCTTCACCTTATGAAAACAAAGGATAACCTGCTTCATATAGATGCCCATTACTATCTTTAATTATCTTTAATCTCTCATTAATACCCTCCACATGTGGGAAAGTAATAAGAATTAGGGCTTAGGAGAAATAGAAAGATAGTTCAGGTGAAACTATGCCATTTCCATTTCTTGTTATTGTTTTACTATCAACTCTGCTTTCTCAATAATCGTAAGTATTGAGGAATAGCTTTTACCCAGAGACACATTAGAAACAGAAGAAGAAACAAAATGTCATACATTGGAGAATCTCTGGGACAGCTCACCCCTGTAAATCATGTTGGCCCTTTCTCCTTACTTCTTTTAGTTAATATTGGGAAGGAACAGTTATGTTAGCAGATAACAGAGAGCATATGAGATCAGGAAAATACTATAAATTCCGTCAATCTTCAAACTTACCAAGGAAGATATATTAAATTGTTTCTCATGGAAAATTAGCCTTAGTCAATATATAGTCAAAGAAACATGACCTTGGGGGATGTGTGTGTGTGTGTATGTGTGTGTGCTATGTGTGAGGCGTGTGTGTGTATGTGTGTGTGTGTGAATAAGAGTAACAGACTGAAGGAACCATCTTGAAAGCATACAAGCAAATCCAAATGAAAGGTGGGAAAGCATCCTAAAAGAAGTTTGAGACAAGAAAAGATTTGGCAAATGTATTTCTCGTCACTTACCTTTTCTGCTGACTGGGCTGTACCAAAAAAGATGGGGATGAAAGCTAACCAAATGATGCAGGTGGTATACATGGTAAATCCAATAGGTTTGGCTTCGTTGAAAGTCTCTGGAACACCCCTCGTCTTAATGGCATAAACAGTACAAGTGACCATCAAGAGGATGCTGTAGCCCAGTGAACAAATGAGTGAGAGATCAGAAATGTCACACTTGAGCACTCCCCTGGCATTCTCTGGGTCCAGAGTCCGCTGTTCTCCATAGTCAATGATGATGTGTGGAGGGTCCACGACAAACCAGACACACACTCCCAGGAGCTGGACGGAGATGAGGCTGAAGGTGATCACTATTTGGGATGCTGGGCTAATAAACTTGGGTGCTGTGACAGATTTCTTGCCCTGCTCAAATATCCGATGGATTCGATTTGTTTTGGTGAGAAGGGCTGCATAGCTGAAACACATGCCAAGTCCCAGGAAGATTCGTCGGAAGGAGCATATGATGGTATCCGGTGCTGCAATCATTAAAAAGGTGATTGAATAGCAGAGAAAAATCCCTGTGAGGAGCACATAGCTAAGTTCACGTCCTGAAGCCCTCACGATAGGTGTGTCATTATAGCGGACAAAGGTCACGATCACGAAGGTGGTGGCGATGATTCCCAATATTGCAATGAACACAGGCACCACTGCCCAGGGAGAATGCCACTCCAGTTTGATGATGGGGATAAGCTGGCAGCCTGTGCGGTTGATGTTTGGTCTCTGATCCAAAGGGCAAAGTTCACAAGAGAGCTCATCCACCTGGTAGTTGTAGCCTTCACAGCGCTCACAGTGCCAGCAGCAAGGGACCCCTTTCACCGTTTTCTTCCTCTCCCCAGGCTTACAGGGCAGGCTGCACACAGACGCAGGGTGAATGTGCTCTCTGTTAGCCCACTGCATGTTTTCCACCTGTGGGTATAAAAAATTAATGAGCCTTCCATTTTTCCCCCATTTATAATATCCTAATCCTAGCCACAGGTTTGTAATACATCACTGACTGCTGACAGTACAAATACAGTTTACCATAATAAAAGCCCAGTTTCTTTCCCTGATATTGACTTTATGGAAATGTTAAATGATTGGGTCCAATAAATCATTCACATCATCAGCTTGATGAGTGTCATTAGTTTCCACTTACCTTCTCCATGTTGACCAACCTGACATTTGGATAAAGATGTATTGGCCCAAACACAGTCTTAAAGCTAAAAAAAAAAAAAAAAAAAAAAAAGGGGGGGGTGGGTGGGAAATGATGAAAGCCCCATGGAAAATTTTAACACTAATCACAGGTATGAATGCCAAAATCTTTGAAACACTGGCTCAGAATATAAACATATATTTGTATATATACACAGTGATCCAAGTCTTTCTACTATATTTGGAGAATTTCAAATCATACTCTGTAAATTTTGAAAGAAAACTGCAAAATAAATTACTTTATTATGGGGTATTATCATGTATTTATATGATAACTGTATCAATGTTTTTGCCTATGTTTAAGTTTAAAACACACATTTTTTTGGCAGGCTTGCATTTCCACATTGTGCAAAAAAATTGTGCTGAATGAAATAGCTTGATGATGATGGTTTCCATTGAATAAGAGAAGTCATCAGGTGGCCTAAAACAGTGAAATTGGTACAAATGAGGGAATTCCCTCATTGTGTTTAGAATCTGCTTGAAGATCTTAAAATCTGACATTGTTCTTTGGGATTAGATCACAGAATACCTGTATTAAAACAAAAACGTTATTTTAAGGGGATTGTGCCAATCATTGACATCTTATTGTGAATTTGTTTACCTACCAAAAGTTCTGGATACTGGCCAAATGTACTACACTTCAGCTCAATTCTGACTTTACTTAGAAATAACTTCAGATATCACAGGTTAAGAGCTCAGTTCTACAAGACTTCTCCAGCTCCCACCCCCATTCAGAGGCCAGTTGCAGGTCCAGGTTGTCACCTGTGCATCAGACTAACAGGCTGTAGATGGAAGATCCTGTAGAATCATGCTTTCTATTGGACTAATTTTCTAAGTGACTCAGAGCTCAGGGAAATATCTTACTTACTACATTGCTGGTTTATTACATAAAGTATAACTCATGAACAGTCAGATGAACTGGATAAATAGGGCAAAGTATGGAAAGGACAAGGTGCTTCCTTGCTTTTTGGGTGCACCTCTCTCCCTGAAACTGCATGTGCTCACCAATGCAGAGCTCTCCAATTCCCGTCCTTTGGTGGTTTTATGGAGGCCTTAATATATAATAATGACTGATTAAATCACTGACAGCTGTAAGTCAATTCAACCTCCCCTCTCTAGAGATCTGGGGCCAGGGTAGAATGGGACAAAAGTTCTCATCCTCAAATTCCTTCTGATTGATCCCCTGGTAACTAAGGATGTCCCCTCACTCTTAGATTATCTAGAGACTTGTCAAAAGTCATTCATTAACACAACAAAAGACACCTTACTGCTCTGATCACAGCAGTGTCTGAAGGTTTACAGAGCTCAGTGCCCAGAAAAGTGTTTAAAATAAAATAAAAGTTTCTTATAAATACCAATTTCACATCTATCATATTAGATATATAATAATTTTAACAAGATGCTCATAAAACAAAAGGCAGGTAATGGATCATCGGAGACTAATTATTATGAAAAGCAAATACTATAAAAGTAAGCTCTATGAAGAGAATGATTTGTTCACTAATATGAACAGTAGTTGATCATAGTTTTTCCTCAAACATTTGTTGAATTCATGAAGAAGAAAGGAGGAGAAGGGCATCACAGCAGAGCACTGAGGAATAAAGGGCCAACTTGTAAGTACTGAGATCTGGAAATACAGGGTTATTTAAAGAGGCACAGAAAAAAATTAAAACCAAAGAAAACAAGGTATATTTTCCCAAAACCAGCTCTATAAACAACCCAAAAGAAATACCAGAGTCTGTGTTGGTCAGAATCCAAGATGGCTCCCAAGAGTGTCATCTCTTGAACACATACACTCATGAAGTCCTTTTCTACCTTCAATAGAGCTGATCTATGGAAACATAGCATATTCCAGAAATGGTGGTACATTATATTCTGAGACTAGGTATCAAAGACATTTGGCTTCCACTTTATTTTCTGTAGATCACTTACTCTAGGGGAAGAACTACAGGGTCATGATAACTATCAAGAAAACCTATGTAAAGGAACTGGGCTTTTTGTCAAAAACCAACACAAACTTGCCAAAGCCATGAAGAAGTCACCTAGAAATAAGATTGGCTCCAATCAAACCTTCAAAAAACTGCAGGCCCAGCTGACACCTTGACTACAACCTCATGGGGGAACCCTGAGTCAGAAGAATTAAACTACTACTGGATTTTTTTATGTATAGATACCAAGTGATACAATATTTATTGCCTTAAGTCGCTAAAATTTTTAGTTAGTTTTTATGCAGCAATAGAAAATAAGTATAGCGCAAATTCATCTTCCTCTGAGCTCTGTAAACCTTCAGACATTGCTGTGATCAGAGCAGTAAGGTGTCTTTTGTTGTGTTAATGAATGACTTTTGACAAGTCCCTAGATAATCTAAGAGTGAAGGGACATCCTTAGTTACCAGGGGATCAATCAGAAGGAATTTGAGGATGAGAACTTTTGTCCCATTCTACCCTGGCCACCATCAACTGCAGTGATTTATTGAGGATCTGCTAAGAAGGCACACCCAGTTATTACGTAACCCAAGTATCTCCCAACATATGTAGCAAAATGCAGTATCATTTCATCGCGTTGAGGCTGCCTCACCTTTTGAACCAGGCGAGTGAGATTACTCTACAAAACAGATCTATTACTTAACATGTTTTCCTTTCTTGAATATGGGTTGAAAGGTGGGTAGAAAATAGAGTCTCCAAGTTCAATACTTGTAGAGGACAGTCAAATCTCCCCACGGTGGAGTGAAGAATTCATGCATGTTTCAATTTCAAATAGCCTCTCTTGACAAAGTAAATGCTACATCGTGTGTTATAAGAATACTTAAGACTTACATCTACCTAGTCTGTTCACAACACACACACACACAGCTATTTATCTTAACCTTCTTATTTTCTAATAGGTTTCGATGATTTACAAAAGTTATTTTATTTACTTGTAGGATTCCATTAAGGAAGAAAAAAAAGTTAAATTGGAAGCATATAGTGGTTTCTCTCAAAAACATTGAGAAAAATGAAATGCTCTACTGAGTGGCTAAAGTATTGATTTTTATGCCCTAATGGACTCTTATAAGATAATAAAATACTTTTTGTGAAGGTTATATTTCAAAGCTAATTATTATAAAACCAAAATTGCATTTTGTTTGGGACTTCTATAGATTGATTAGATTACTGTAAAAAAAAAAAAAAAGTCAGCAGCAACAAAAAAGTTTCAGAAACATTAAACTTCAAGCTTGGTAAAGACCTTAAAGGTCAGCTTGTCTGACCACATGTCTAATTTTTTCATTCCAAATATACTATTTTCCCCAGAACAAATTAAGATATGATAACAAATAATTATATCTAACCAAGTAAGTCATCTTACATAGGCTAACTATTCATTATAAGCTAAATATTAAATTTTCCTTGATCTGTGTACTGAGCTAATGGAGAAATGCTCTTCAAAAATAAAAATAAAAATAAAATATTATAGACATGTCACATTATTAATGCCATTGAATTTCTTTAGGTAAAAAATTACATATTCAGGTAATATATGAACCATATTTTAATATATGTATGTTTTAGTCAACTTCTAAAAATACATGTTAAGTTTAAAAGACTCCATTTAATGAAGCAATCTATGTATAACTGTACTGTGTTTTGATGTCATAGTTGCAGTCTGGGAACCAACCAATAGTGACTTCAAGGAAGAACAAATAGCAAATGCTTGAATCAAGACCTTGTAAGTATATTAAAAAGTGAGTCACATAATTCACTTTATGTAAGTTATAAATGGTGATAAAAAATATTTTTTTTTGAGAGTAAATTATTTGAGAGTAAATTAAACTGCTAATTTTCAAGGTTATACTACAAAGAATAAATAGGGATCATGTTATATGTTTGCATTACAATATCTGCAAGTTAAACTATCTTTCACAATGAGTTCAAAGAGAAGCCTTATTTATATAGTTTTTTAACATTTTCCTCGACTTTAATATTATAATGGTTTTTGTCTAAAATATATAGTCTAACAAATGTCTGATGGTTATGTAGATAGACCTTCCAGGAATAAAACCATAAACCATTCTTGAAAATGTTCACCAATGTTCATTCATTCAGTAGGCTCTATACTCTTGCATTTTATGGAGTGTGAACCATCAACTAGTTTCTGCTGTCATATCTTGTTATTGCTGCAGACAAAAACATCAACAACAACAAAACCAAAATTTTCTGGGTGTACTTAAATTTTTTAAATTTTTAATCTCTAGACTAATCAACTTATAGTAATACTTCATAAATTCATTTAACTAGAACGATATATAGAATAATTTTCTTCTGTGTAGTTTTGATAATTCCTGGAAAAAGGACTATAAGAACGCTTGCTTTTTAGTTGAAGACTCCATCATAATTAGTCATTTCCAGTATTCATTACAAAATTTTCACTCAATATAGTACCACTATTACAGTTTTCTTACATGTTAAGTAGTATCTTTATTAAAATTATTACTATATACCTGAAAAATTTAAATTATAATACAGAAAATTGATGTCATGCCATTCTTAATTAGTTCTTTTCATCTTGCTACAAAGAGTGTATTTTGGTGATTTCTTTGCTACTCAGTATTTAAAATTCATCTTTTCATCTGACTGATGTTACTGCAGATTGCATACACAAACATTTCCAGTGAAAGTGGACTGAATTTTTTTAAAAAGCTTTACTCATTAGTATCTATACAATCAATAGACTTAACAAGTACTCTTAACTAGCATGAATATTTAAAATGTCAACATTAGATATGAATTAACAGAGAGTAAGGAAGGGAAAAGTCTAATTTTTGAACTTCTGTAATCCAGACCCTAACTTGGTGACTAACTCCTAGGAGGCATCATTAAGTATTTGTTGAATGAATGAAGAATGAAAGAATGTGTGAACAAGTGGTAGTGTCTTTCAGTGAACAGGGGCATACAAGGGGATGACTGGTTTAGAAAGCAAGATCACAACTAGTTTCCCTCTAGGACTCGTTGGACTCAAAGTCCCAATGACCTTTCCAAGCCAAGATTCTCACCGAGAAGATGAAAGTGAGTTCATGAATCGGGTTTGTTGGAGTCAAAGATTTCAAAGGCACAGTCACATGCAAGGCAATTGGACTACAAATATTTATGAGATAATTTTCATTCTCAGGGATGATGGAAAGAGGCCTGGAAGGAGCAAAATTTAAGGAGCAATCAGGAAGCTCACCAAGAGAGGATGAAAAAAAAAAAAAAGGACCAGAGGGAGACTATGGAACAATCCAGTTCAAGGCCCAAGAAGTTCAAAAGATAGTTAATATCAGGAATGAGGAACTGGTTAGCAATGCACAAAGAAACAGTCAAATTTCATGAGGATAGGACTTGAAAACAGAGTCCTTGGTTTCCTTCATGAGAGAAAATTTTGCTTTCCTGTAATATCTTCTCTGACATCACAGGAGGTACATTCCGCTCTGTATTTCAACAAACCTTAACATATAATAATAAAATACACCTTTGACATCATATTGAAATTAGTTCGTCTTGTAAATGTATGCTATATATTTATGCCTATTTACCTGCCAGACTTAGAGCACAGTGTTGCCTGTATTAAGAGCTAGGATTCAATAGGAATTCAGTGTTCGATAAGTACATAAAGGGATTCATAAGTATAATGTATGGCAAATAAATCCGTGATTGCCTCAAGTTTATAACTGCTTTCTGTTTAGTGTTTTGAGAAGATCTGGCTTTAGGCAATTGTCAGGTGAGAATAGAAAACTTATTATTTTCTAAACCTATGTGTACTCTAGATTATTTCATATACAGCTTCAGAGAAGGTAATTTTGAGGAGACTATGCATCCTGATACACATATCATGGATGTTGGAAAGATCTAACAAGTTATTATCTGTCACAGAGTTTTATGAACAGAAGACAGGCAGAAACTCTGCATATACCTTGATTTAAGATTGAGAGGCAGCACTGGAAAGAAGGCACCACTCTGTACCTATTAAACACAGCTGCTCTCTCCAAAAATTATGCCAGCAGCAACAAACAAAAAGCCACCTTCTCTGGATTTCATCCAAATCTTCTATCTTGCTTGTTTTTTCCCCGCAATATCAGCACTTAATGTCAGTTCCTGGTAATTGCCTCTTGACAAGTCCCATCTTTCACCTCAGTTGTACACAAGAAAAAGCCACTAGGCAGTGCCCTCTGCCCTTGAGTCTGAAGTCGGAGAGGGTGGAGTTTGTGAATGTACATATTGGGTATGGGCCAGGTGGTTTCAGGGAAGAGCATAGGAAGTTAGACCCGCAAGACTTTGGGTAAACATGCTATACTAACCCAATAATAGAGCTTCACCCCAACTCAGTGCATATGAAAATGTTCAAGGAGCGTGTGGTGTTTGCAGCAATGATCTTGAAGTAGAATTTTTTTTCTTGATTTTAAATCCATGATTAAAATTCTAATTTGAATACTATGAAGAGTGGCCATTTTTAATTAGAAGCCACAGAATTATGAATGTGTTACTATGTTCATGATTATATTTTAGATGACCAAAACTGGTGTTTCAAATAATTTCCTTGAATAAAATCTTTTTACTTAGCATTACTCCACTGTATTAAATCAGATTATTCATTAATAAATCTGATTTTTATTATCAATATAACTATTTCAACCTCTCAAGATGGTTTTGCATGCTAAATCTTTTTCAAATATTATTTTAAAGCATTCTTATTTTAATTTAAAAGTTTGCTAAATTTTAAAATATCACTTAAATATCATATGTAGAACTGCATTAAATATGTGGGGACAATATTTTGTGATGACTGAATGCAATTAAGTAGATTCTTGAGTTCTAATAACAAGCAGAAGTAAATAATATCAAAATCACTCACGGCTAATATTCTTTATGGATAAATTTGCAAACTCCTAGAATATTACTTTTAATTATTTACATTTCTTATTTTTCCTATGCTAAGTTAACTATTAATGCATGCAGAAGCTAAATAATTCATTATAAAGCATTTTATGATATTTTGAACCATGTATTTTCATTGCAAAGTATTCAATCTTAGCCCATATTCTCAACGACTATTTAACTCAATCAATGGGAAATTACAAGAAGTATCTTCAGAATATGAAATGTTAAATGAAAAGTTTGGAATGAATATTTTTAATGATAAGCCTGTTTATAGTGATAAGCAAAAAAAAATAAAAGATGATTGATGGTGATGATGATAATTAACATTTATTCAAGGTATACTATATGCCAGAATTATTCTAAGCAAATTGATATTAATGGTGACAAAGAGTGACAAAGGAGTAAGTAGCTAAGGGGCATAAAAGGTAAATTTAAGGAGAAATTAAACTTTTGTGAGATTGAGTCTAATACATAAAAATTTATTTTACCTTCTTAATCTCACTCATGTTTTAGAGTTTTATTTTTAGAGGATTCATACATCTGCAATTCATGGGTTTTAATGAATTTATTTTTCGCATTTGTAATTTTTAAAAATGTCTACTTAATTATTGCCATTATGTAAAAATATAACTATATATATAAATATTATATGCAGCAACATTGTTCTAGATCTTTATTAATTATAATGACCTAAGGGTAGATTCATTTTGGTTTTCTATATATGCAAATATGTCATCTATGAATAAAATGTTTCATTTCTTCTTGTAAAAACACTAAAAGCTTATAGCCATTATGTGAGTTAGGTATTCCTCCAATTTTGTTTAAGAAATCAAAAAGCAGTGATGACTTTCTCCACAACACACAGCTCTTAAAGGATGGAGAGTCCTGAAATCACACCTCAATCACAGCATTTTATTGACTCTGCATGACACAAGACAAGCAGTAGAAAAAATTAAAAAGAACTGATTTTACTCAGATGTGGTTGCAGAAAATCCAAATGAATGAACCAAATTGAACAAAAATAAACTTTTAGTCTCTAAGACAAAATTGATGACTGCCAGAGAAGAGGGGAGAGAAGTATGGGTAGATTCAGTTAAAGTGCCCCAATTATAGGGTGAAGGATGGAACTGACATATGTTGAGCTTAAAGTGACATATGCAGATTTTACTTGAAATGACCTATACTTTAAACCTTGCAATATTTTTTCTGCAATGTCACTTCAACAAAAATTTTAAAAAATATTCATTAACCCATAAAAATAATCTGCCTGTAGGGCAGGTGAACTGTACAACGCATAAACTATAATCTGATCACTGAATAAGGAGTTGTCAGAAAAAGCTATTGATTTCCTTTCCAATGCATACACAAATTAAATTTCAGAGGGACTAATAGGTTAAAAATGAATTTGAATCCAACATGAAGGAAAGAGGGGAAACAATACAAGAAAAAGAATAGAAACCAACTATCATATATTTGTAATCATATCTTTGTGTGTTGTTTGGGAGTCAAATGGGATTATTAGCACTGAACTGTTTATTTAGGTGTTACTTTCATCAGGATATCTTTTGACTCGTGTGTGTGTGTGTGTGTGTGTGTGTGTGTGTGTGTGTGTGTGTGTAGAATGAAATGTGATTGAACATCCAGAATAGGTGGCAAGGAGATTGGATTGGAGAGAGTGGAGTAGACATATGACATTTGAAATAATCCAGATGAAAAGAGTGTGTTCCTTGACAGAGTAGACCCTAGACAAGTACAAGAGAAGAGTGAGTGAGATCAGCGCAGCCATTTTGCTGGGAATGGAAAAGAAAAGGTGAATCTGCAACAGATTTTGAAAGATCAAAAGAATTTGGTGCTAATTTATTTGAAGGATTTTTTCACACTGACCAAAACAGACACTTTGGGATAAGATAAACATTTGTTTTCTGTTCTGAGTATGCTAGCTCCTATAAAGTCCATCCCCCTTATAATCACTACACCCAAACCTGCCTACAGCTAATCTTCTAGTTATTTCATGCCATTTAAGTCATCATATCACATAGTGTGCTTTATTCAAAGTAACTCCAAATGGTACTATTCCTGCCTGAAAGGTGTATATAATGTGTTTCCAAATGTATATATGTACAACATGATGTACTTTATTTGAATTAAAAAAGAGAAGACAGTTGAAAAAATTCTATTCAATAATTATTAGGGCAAAACGACTCCCTCTATAGGCATGTAGAGATAGATGTGAAATGCTAAACACAACACGAAAGTCTCCTGCAGCCAGAAAGGAATGGAGCAAAACAACTGGGACATGGCATAAAAATATTCCTTCTGAAAACCCAAGAGAACCAGAGGTTACCATCCAGCCCCCAACCTTAGGACTAAAAACTTTACCCACAGACTACAGTATAGAATAAAGAAATTGAGAGAGATTAAGAGTTCACTTGGATTCAACAAAAGCAATGTGACCAAGCAGCAAAGAATAGAGATGAAAGAGAAATCGAAATATGATTGATTATCTGGCACTTGGGGGACTATGACTCATAAAGAAACACCTTAATATTTTCCAGAATTGTTTGTATCTGTGCCGTAGCTATAGGACAAAGTAGTAATTAGAGATATTGACAAACAATATCAAGGCTGTGCTCAGAATGTGAATTTGAACAGCAGATGTTGAAATTGTTTAAAATTTATAGGAAAACATAAATGATCGTGTCATACTTATAATACTTATTCTATCTCAGAAGTGACAAGCAACATATCACATTTAAGGCAAAAAGATAAGAAAAGGAGGTCTGTGACATCAGAAGAGAAACATTTCCAATCAGTCATAACTGCTTAAGGGTTTCCTCAATTTAGGAAATAATCACAGTTGACCCTTATTATGTTATGTAAATAATATGTATAACTTAGATACTTCCAAATTTTATACTTCAACCTATTGTTGACCAGAAGCCTTATCAAGAACATAGTCAATTAAAAATATGTATGTACTGTGTATAATCTACAATAAACTAGAGAAAATAAAATGCTACTAAGAAAATAAGGGAATATAGTTATCATGCTGTATGTGTCAATATCATACTTTTACATCATCTGTTTTCAAGAAAATTCAGGTATAAATGGAGTCCTGAAGTTCAACCCCATGTTGTCCAATAATTGTATTCACTCATTTATTCATAAACATGAATTTCAATAACAGAATAATCAATGGGGGTAGGTACTAGGAATATAAAATTGAATTAATCAGCATTAGAGTATACAAGGAGCATTGCCAATTTAAAAGGGATTGAAATTCAACACTAACATCATGTGAATCAATATTTGATTTTGCGAAACTGTACTTTCTTTCCTCAACAGGGCAAAAGAATAGAGATGTATTCTCTGGAGAAAGTAAAACACAGTATATCTTCATGTAAGACAATGGGCGTAGATGGATTTGGGGTTCCACATTGAAATTAGTAGCAATAAATGAAAATATGAATATTGAACTTTGAGCTTTTCAATTCTCTTTTCCTCTCAGGATCACAGAATATTTTCATCCCAGTTCATATCCTCCAGCAGAGGACTTTAAGAGCTGCCCTTGGGAGGTTTTTATCTCCATTAGGCTAAAAGAAAAGATCTAAATATTTATGTCAGAATACATTAGGTGATTTCCCAATGATGTCCATTGTCAAGAAACTCACCCATGTGCAGAGAATTTGTAACAGCTTCTTTTTAGTGCACTCTTAAATAGGAGTGGAATCTAAAAATCACAGTGCATGAATAAATTTTCTACTACTCAAAATAGATACTAAATCAAACAAATAGGGGTAAAGTAGCAATATGAATAAATAAAGGCTACACTTGAAGAAAATACCTGAACATTATGAATAATAATCAGATTTTTTCATAAAACAAATTTCTGTAAAAAAAGAACATTTAGAGAGCATAAATGAACTCACAAATTAATTATAATAATATTTATAATTACTGGCATACTCATATTAACAATAACTCATAATTACAATTCATTCTAGATGAAAATTAATTATGATTTCCAAAATGAAAATTAGCAATAGAATTAGAAGGTAAAATTGAGATATTTCAGGAGGCCTAAGATCTAAATAATAAGAATCCTTAAAAAATAGGGAATTGGGATTATTGAATAAAAAACTTCCTGCAAAGAATATTAATTCCATATTAAAAGAGCCCAGTGAGTACCCAGAACAATAAATAAAAATAAACATATATTAGGGTATATCCTTTTTGTATTTCAAATGAGAAAAATAGAAAATATTGAAAAAAATCGTGTGATAAAGGGGAAAAGTTACAAAGAAGAGTGAATAAATTTGGCCAGAAAAACAGAGAACAATGAAGTTATGCCTTCAAATTTGAAAGTAAAAATGATTTCCAACCTAGATTTTGGCAATCTATTATTTAAGCAAAGAATTCAAATGAAAATGTTTAATATATGCAAGTTCTTCAAATTATACACCTTCCATTTTCAGTATCAGAGAGTGATTGTCTAAAGTGACCTAAACCAGAGAATATAGGAAAGAGAAGGGAAATTGGGTTACAGGAAAAAGGGAGATGGAATACAAAAGCATTGTGAAGAAAATTCCCAGATTTACAGTTAGGAATCCAGAATGTAAATTCTGCTGTACAGTAAATTACAGAAGTTGAAAAAATGTCTCTTACAACATAAAAATAGCTGACCAGATGTCCTCTGGGGAAAAGTTAGAGAGTTAATTGATCTTAGGTATATAAAAGGAAAAAAAACAGTAAATGACAAAATAATTTTTTTTAATGATGATTATTAGCTACAGGGACAACAAAAACTTTTCCAGGAAAGCAAGTTATTAAAGCATACTAGATGAAACATAATTTCATAAAAACGGGGCATATGTATACAGACAATGGAATGGAAGTATAAGTGGTAAAAGTAGACAGGTATATAGGAGATGATTCCTCTCATTCCATAGAGAGAAGTGAATATAAATGGACATAGAAAAGTAAGAAGTAACAAGTAAATGGAAGCAAGTTTTTTAGAAATATGGAGTAAAAACACATCAAGGAACAATTAGAGTTGAATGTTGCTGCCTTTGGTCATCTGAACATAGAAGTAGAGTTCAGTGGACTGCCATTTCTCAGATAAGCCTTGTGGGATTGATTAACCTTTAAATCCTATGTATAAACAAACTTGTAACTATTTTCCAGAAGAACAGGTTGATATGAAAAATTAACAAACTTAATTGTAAAGGAAAGTGGATAAGAAGTAGAAGCATACAAAAGTTAGAAATTAAATGTCAACTGAAAATCTAGACAGCAAACACTGAACTAAAGGATTGAGTTTGCAAAAAATCAAATTACAGATGCAGATGCCAAGGTGTGAAGCTACTGGACATATGGAGGAAAAAATATAGAGATGGAAGCAGTGATAGAAAATATGGAAGAAAAATAGAAGACAGAGTCCATGAGAAAAATTATGGGAAAAATAGGTAAAGAATTTTAACTAATTGTTATGGAAAATATAATAAAAGTATGAGGAAATAAAAGGTCTCTCTGAAAAGATACCTGTGAAAACAGATTTGAAGTAAAAATTTATGGAAGGGAGTGACTAAACAAGATTCTGATAGAAGCTACAATATTTAAAGCCTAGTACAAATCAAGGAAGAGAAAAAAAAGTTGACTTAGCAAAACTTAAAAATGAGGATAGCCTTATATATTTCTACTATTACACAAATGCACCATAAAAAGAATTTAAAAGTTTTTCAGAATAAACTGTTATGACCACATAATTAATAACCTGCCAAGTTTTCTGTTGCATTTGAGGACTAAAGGAAAGGTCCGTCACACATGCAATCACTAACAAAAATTTTAAATACTTCACTAGAAAAAAAATAATTGAATATGTAATTCAGTTTGCTGAAAATTAATGCCAACTTGAGAAGTTCAGAAATCATTAATATAAAGAATGTGACCCTGATCACTGAAGCGTGTAAAAAATGTGCAATCATTTAAGTAAACCTAGTTATAAAACTGGATACAACCACAAAAAATTATTTTAAAGTATTTATAATGTAAACCAAAGAATACAACTCCTATAATCTGAATCCCAAACTCCCAGGTCTCAATGAAAATATAATGTGCATGTGCTTTTATGGACAACAAATCAAACAAACACAAGGAAAAACCTATTAGAAAAATAATAAACTAACAAATTCTAGAGTGCAAAGAAAATGTATTTTAAAAAGTGATTCATAGATAATTCTTAATCAACTAACATAAAACAAAACAACTTTGATTAGGTCATATTTTCTGATGACAGTTTCTAGTGAAGCTGGACATAAATTTAGATCATAAACATAAATGTAACCACTAAGAAATTAAACACTAATTCTCTTCAAGTCAAAACCACAATTAGGGACATTCAGAAATAAAAGATAATGAGAACTCAAATATAACACTTATATAGTTCAGACAAATCTGTACTTGGAACAAAAATTTGTATTCTTTAGTGCTTTTATTACAAAATAAGAAATAATAAAAATAAATGAACTTAATATTTCAATTCTAGAAGCTAAGTAAAATTAATAACATAAAACTAAGGAAAGTAGAGGGAAGAATTAATAATAATAAAGGCACACATTAAGACCTTAGAAGACAGAATAATAGTGAATTAATTAAAAACAAGAATCCAAGAACAGTTTCCATGGAATTGCCAATAAAATTTACAGATAGTAGGCAAGTCTAAACTGTGAGGAAAAAGAAAAATTTTTAAATGAGCATTAATTATTTGATTATGAATAAAAACAGATACAAAACAAGAGATAATCAAAAGTATCATAGCATGAATATAACAATACAATATAATATAGTATGATAGTACATTTCTTTATTAACATCCCCTGATTTCCAGACCTTAAAAATACTGCAATATAATTGTATTCTGCGTCATTTTCTTTTCTTGCTTGACCAGTCTTTTAGAAGTAATGTTTATGGCCTCTATAAAATTGTCCCACCCAAACTAGCTTTTGCATTCTACTCATCTTAAATATTCTCAGGGAAAATCAACATTCCAATTCAATAACCTCTCTTCAATTCATCTCCTTTTGAAAGATTTCTTTCTTAAATCTTGAAACCCTCTCCCTATTGTCACGAATGCTGGTTCTCTTTCTTCATGGCCAGTCCCTTAACTTTGGCCATGGTTCAGTGCTTACTCCTTCTTGACTTATTTTTCTCTCTCAGATGTGCCTACATTCTCTGGTTCAAACATCATTGCTACACTTCAGTCCTAATATTGTTACTTACCAACCAGTGCAACATTTACAACCACCATGAGCAGAGTCAGTGTGAGTAATAAAGCTCAGTACATCTAAAAAATTACTCATCATCTAGCCTGATGAGTAATTTTCCCTGATTTCTCTAATTTTGTTCAATTGAACTTCACATCCAATATAAACTTTCATATACAAGTTTTCTGTTATCCATTCATTGTTTGGTCTAGACTTAATGCTGGTATTTATCATAATGCCATTTCTTGAACACCATAAGGGCTTACAACTGGCTGGCCTTTCCTCTCCTAATCCACTTGGATCAGTATCAGATAAAAATATTCTAAACAACTCCTTTCATTTGTTTCCTTTCCCAACAGGCAACAATGACTTCTCACTAATGCAAAGCAAAAATGAAAGTTGGCAATCTGACTTTAAGTCCTCAATATTCTGCTCCAACCTGCCCTTTGTATATTACACAAAATACTCATATAGGATTTATATGTTTTACTCAATTTTTGTATTCATGTTTCTTAAATATACTTTTGGCTTTCTTTCTCTATTTACTGATATTTTACTTCTGAAGCAAAATAGATTTCTAGCAATCAAAATAATACTAGCAGTTTTTCATGTAAAGAGTTTAGATGTAACGTAATGTCTAGGTGTCTTCTTAGATGTCTATCCTAATAACAAGAAAAAAACCAGAATAGACAGAAAAATCAACAGCTCTTCAAGATTCACTAAAAGAGGTGAAGATGCAGGACATAATACTGACCTCGAGATTAGAGAGACAGAAAGGTTATACAGGGATCACAGCTTACAAAATCAGATGCACCCTAGCAGAAACTACCACCACAGAAGCTGGCATTGGATAAGAAATCTTAACTATAATTGTTGGAGGTTCAATGTAGCAGATATAAGGATGGGGGCACAATTCTGTGAAATTTGCCCTTAATAGCTTTACCAGGTTCTCACACTATTTATCAGAGAAAAATTTCCTGTGTCTCCAGCCGTGGGAGGGAAATCTGAACTATTTTGAACTGTGCTAGACCAACCTATTCTCAACAAGTCATGAACTCAGGAGAAAATAGCATACCAGAGGCAACCAAATGGGGTATTATCTGAGACTAAATGATGAGGAAAAGAAATATTCAAGTCCACTTCACTCTACCTGTCTTGTTTCACTGAAGGGGGAAGAAAAACCAGAGAAATACTTGTGAAGAACATAATTCAGATGTACAAGTTCATTGAAATACTGAAGCTTAATCACAAAACTATATGATGCTTCCCCTTCTGTACATTGTTCACTACATCACTAAAGCCCCATATATTGCAGTTCCTTTTACCCAGTACAAATTGTCCAACTCTTAAGAAACAATTATAAGGCATACCAAAAGGCAAAACATACATACCAGAAAAAAAAAAAAGAAAAAAGCACACACATAAGAAAAAAATACAATCTTACAATCTACAATGGATAACTCAACATATATAAGTGTATCATTTAAACGACAGCAAAAACAAAACAAAACAAAATGATGCAACTTGCTAATTCTATAGAATAGTGTCAGGACATTGAGAGATAGATAATGGAAAGTTTTGTTTTATTTAACAAATACTTAGACTTATTTTATTTATTTTATATGTAAGTAAAATAAATGATAGCAATGATACAAGAGATCAGAGAGAGGTTTTAGGATTATTCTATTATAAAGTATTTGACATTACCAGATAGGGAATTTACAACAGCCTTGATTGATATGCTAAGGACTGTAATGGATAAAGTAGACTATATGCAAGACAGATGGGCAATAGAGAGTTGGAAATCCTAAGAGAGAACCAAAAAGAAATGCTGAAGATAAAAAACACAAACCGAATTAAAGAATGCTTTGGGTGAGCTTATTAGAAAACTGTGAATGCCTGAGGAAAGAATCTCTGAGCATGAGGATACCTTGATAGAAGTATCCAAGACTGAAAAGCAAAGAGAACAAAGACTGAAAAAAATACAGCAGACTGTTTAAGAACTATGTGACAGCTATAAAGAGTGTAGCATATGTATAGTGAGAATAACAGGAGAAGAAACAAACAATAAATATTTGGAAAATAATAATTAAGACTCCGCCCCAAATTAATATGAGATGCCAAGTCACAGATGCAGGAAGCTCGGAGAAAGCGAAGGAAGGAAAAGGTTAAAAAGAAACAATACACCTGGGCATTTAATTTTCAACTTACAAAACATCGAAGATAGAGAAAAAATCTTAGAAGAAGTCAGAGAGGGAAAAATTATTTTATAGGAACAAAGAATCCAACTTCTCCTCAGAAACTACATGAGGAAGAAAAGAAAGTAAAATATTCAAAGTGACAAGAGATAAAAACACCAAATCTAGAACTTAGCATCCTGAGAAATTATCATGCAAAAATGAAAAAGAAGCAAAACCTTGTCCAAACAAACAAAAATTGAGGAAGTTTGTTTCCAATAGATCTGCCTTGCAAGAAATGCTAAAGGAAATTCTTTAGAGAGAAAGCAGACAATATAGATCAGAGACTCAGATTTACATAAAAAGAAAGAGTATTGATCAGATAACATTTATTCACAATAATAGTGACAAAGTATTTGATGTTATATGCTTATGTATGTATAATATAATTACATATGCTTATACATAAGTAAAATAAATGACAGCAATGATATAAGAGACCAAAAGGAGGATATAGGATTATTCTATTATAAAGATACTTGACATTGCTTATGTAGAAGCATAATATTGCTAAACTTAGTGTAAAAAAATAAAAAAGATAAAAATAGGATAACTGATCTACTAACCCAGGAGAGAAAAAAGAATCAAATAAAATGTTTAATTGAAACAACAAAAGGCAAAAAAAGAGTAAAAAACTAAAATGACAGAAAAGAGAGCAACCAATTAGAAATGGCAAATATGGTAGTTATTAATCCCATCACATCAATAATAACTTTCTCATTTCTAAATGAATCCATTCGAAGTTAGACAATGTAGGAATTGATTAAAAAACAGGACCTAGCCGTATACTGTCTATAAGAACTGTATATTAAATGTAAAGACACAGAGACGGAAAGTAAAAGGATGGAATATACATGTATATATATATATATATATATATACTAGTTTTTAAAAAAGCAGTAGATATATTACTTTCTGATAGAACAGACTTCAAAAACAAGGAAAATGATTAGGAGTAAAGAAAAACATTTCATAATGAAAAGGAAACACGTCTCCAAAAAGACAAAACAATTCTTAATGCGTATGAAACAAAACACAAGAGGGTAAAACTATGTGAGGCAGAAACTGATAGAAATTCAAGGAAAAATAGATAAATCTACAATCATATTTGGCGCCTTCAGCACCCCACTATTGCAAATGGTATGTCCAACAAGCAGACAATGGGTAATACATAGTTGAACTCAACAGTAGCATTAATCATCTGAATATAATGAACATCTATGGACTACTTTATCTAACAAAGGAGAATACATTCTTCTTACATTCACATGGAACATTCACCAATATAGACTATATTCTGAACCCAAAACAAACAAATACACCTTAACAAATGTAAAATAATGTAAGAATCAAAATAATGTAATATCTGCTCTCAGATAACAGTGGAAAAAATTAGAAACTAATAACAGAAGACAATCAGAAAATTCCCCAAATATACCTATGTTCAGCAACATATTTCTAAATAACATGAGTCAAAGAAGAAATTTTAACAAAAATTAAGTAACATTTTGCAGTAAATGAAAATGAAAATACAGGTTATCAAGATCCATGGGATGTGGTTTAAGCAGTGACTGTAGATAAATTTATAGCACTGAATATATGTATTAGAAAAGAAGAAAGATGTAAAATCAACAATCTGTGTTTCCACCCTAGGAAACTAGAATGTAAAATCAACAATCTGTTTCCACTTTAGGAAACTAGAAAATAAGAGCAAAGCAAATTCAAAGTAAACAGAAGAAATAAAAAGGAAAATAAATGAAATTAAACATAGAAAATTGATATTGCCTAACTGGGAGATTCTAGCCCAGATGCCATACAACAGTGGGGCAGGACCTATCAACAACCTATAAAACAAACAAGTTACAGAAACTGCAGAGGAGAATTAGACGACCTACCTGTGAACCCTCTATGCCCTATGCTGGAAGCGCTCTGGTCTCCACAGAACTCACAGAGTCTGCCTAGAAACTCAGTCCTTGGATTGCAGAGAACCCTATCAGTGTGTCACAAGAGAAGAATTGCCTCTTTTCCCCACAGAAACCAGAGGACACCACTGAAACAGCATTTGTGGCATAACTAAAGTGAGACTTCAAGAGAGAGGAATAGCCCCATGAAGCCAAGTGTATGATGCAGCTCACACCAGGACACACAGTAACACAGAAAAAAGCCTAACATAAAACAAAGAAAACTGTAGTGCTAAGACTAAGACAGAGAAGAAGGTCAATGGCAAAAGCAAAGTCACCCTCAAAAGCATGAATGGTCCAAAGAGAGGAAAATGCCAGGAACTTCACAGTGAAAAAAATCCATTGACACTGATTGGGACAACCTAACAGATAAATACTTCCAAAAATAATTTTAAAAATACTGAATTAGATGCAGGAGGAACAAACAGCCACTCAAAGACAATTGGAAGATATCAAAAATGAAGTGAGAGATCAAAAGAAACACGTCATCAAGGAGACTGAGGCTGTGAAGAAGGTCCTAACAGAAATGCTAAAGATAAAAGACACAAACAAGGAACTGAAGATAATGGAAAGCTCCATTAACAGGCTCAATAATTCAAAGGAATAAAATCTCAGAAGTTGAAGACAAGATAACAGAGGCAACCCTCACAGAAGAGAGAGAAATAAGACTGAGGAAAAATGAAGAAATCCTATGAGAAATATCAGACACCATGAAAACAAACATAAGGATCATATGTTTCCCAGAAGTAGAAGAAAGGGGAATAGGTACAGAAAGACTGCTAAAAAGAAGTAACAGCAGAAAGCTTCTGAAATCTGCCACAAAAAGCAACCAAGGAGGTACAAGAAGAGAATCAGAAAGAACACCAAAAATTTCTAACTATAAAGAGATCTACACCTAGACACACCATAGGAAAATTAGCAAAAAGTCAAGTATAAAGCAAAACTACTCATGGTTGTTAGAGGAAGGAGAAACATAATCTACAAAGGTATTGCCATTGGGCTATCATCAGACTTCTCAGCAGAAAAAACTACAGGCCAGGAGAAAATGGAATGATATATTCAAAATACTAAGAGACAAAAACAACCAGCTGAGAAAAATTTACCCTGCAAAACTACCATTCAAATATGATGGAGAAAGAAGGATTTTTACTAATAAACAAAAGATAATGGATTTTTCCACTATCAAAACTCCTCTACAGGAAATTTAGAAAGTAGTCCTACATCAAGGAAAAAGAAAACAAAGATCCACTATACCCTGAGAATGAGATAAAAAGGAAAGCAAATAGAGAAATTATGACAGGATCAACAGGTGAGAACAAATATTACCAATGGGGAAATAAAATTAGGAAATCTGTATGAATACATCAATGTGATATGGTGACAGATCATAAAAGACTAACAGTGATGTTAAGACAGTGATAATCCATATGACAGTCACAAAACCTAACTCTGAAGACCTCCAAAGCTGGGAAGTAGACGAAATTGAAAGACCCAACACTGAAAAGTATATAGAGGACAAAACAAATAAAAATAAATTAAAAGCAAAGCATCGGACATAGAAAACCAACAGAAAACAAAAGCTAAAATGGCAGCAACAAAGCTCTATAGATCAGTTGTCAACTAAATATGAATTGACTGAATGCACCAATCAAAAGCCAGAGTGGCTAGGTGCATCAAAAAACAGGATCCAACAATATTTATTTACAAGAAACTCATGTAAGAACCAAAGACAAACACAGGTTGAAAGTCAAAGGCTATGGAAAAGTATATCAAAGCAACAGTGAGGAAAGGAAATAAAAACCTGAAATACCAATTTCAGACAAGATAAAATCCACTTGAAAAAGATATCTCAAGACAAGGAAGAATACTAGACAATAGTTGAGGGGGTAATTCATCAAGAAAAAATAACTACATTAACAAATGTGAATCCTAAAATATAAAACATATACTTATAGAGCTGAAGGTACACACTGACAGTAACACAATAGTAGGGAACTTCAACACTTCACTTATATCAATAGGTAGATTGTCCAGACAGGTAACCAAAGAGGAAATAAGAACCCTAAATGAAACAATGGAGCACATGGCTCTAACAGGCATATTCAGGGAGTTTTACCCCATCAAAAAAGAGTATACATTCTTCTTGAGTGTACATGGAAATTCTTAAGAATAGACCACATTTTGGGACAGGAAACAAGTTTTAGAAAATTTAGCAGGACTGAAATTATAGAAAGCCATCTTCTCTGACTACAAAGGGGTGGGGGTGGGGGGGTGAAACAAAAAATGAACCAAAAGAACATAACTGCAAGAACCACAAAGATGTGAACATTGAACAACGTGCTACTGACCAACACATGGATCATCAGTGAAATTAAGACTTCGGTAGAAGCAAATGAAAATGAAGAGATGAGTTACCAGAATATGTGCAATGTGGCAAAAGCAGTTCATATAAGCACACATCAAAACCAAGAGAAAGCTGAAATTAAATCCTTACTCTCCCATCTGAGGGAACTAGAAAGGGAAGAACACTCAAAACCAAAAATCAACAGAAGGAAGGAAATAATAAAAATTAGAGGATAAATAAATGAAATCGAAAACAAAAGAACCATCCAAAAGATCAATGAAACCCAACTGGTTCTTCGAAAAAAATAAGCAAAATAGATCCCCTAGTTAGATCCACAAAAAACTGAGGAAAAAACCTTAATATCAAGAATAAGACATGAAAGAGAGGGGATCACAACTAAAATTAAAGAAATAAAAAGGATCATGAGAGAGTATTACGAACAATCTATATGCCAACAAGTTTATCAATCTTGAGGAAACGAACATGTTCCTATAAACCTAAAACTTTCCAAAATCGAACCAGTATAACATGGACATCTGGAAGAGATCAATCACAGGCACAAGAAATGGAAGCCAAAATAAAAAAAAATCTCCCCCAAAACCAAGACTCCAGGTCCAGACAACATCACAGTGAATTCCGCCAAACATACCAGGAAGAAATCATCATCCTTCTCCTTGAACTCTTCTACAAAATTGAAGAGGGAAAACTCTCAAATACAATTTATGAGGTAATTTCTCCCTGACCCCCAAATCAAAGATAGCACCAAAAAGGAAAACTATAGACCAATATCATGATGAATACAGATGTAAAAATCCTCAACAAAATCCTGGCAAACTGAATTCAACAGAACATTGAAAAAAATACACCATAATCAGAGGAGATTCATCCAAGGATGCATACATAGCATACATAAATCAATCATCATAATACACCATGTTAACAAAGAGAAATAAAAAATTATATGATCATATCAATAGACCCAGAAAAATCATTAAACTCTTGCCAAAATAGGAATAGAAGGAACATACCTCAACATGATAGAAACAATAATCAAAAACCCATAGCCAACATAATACTCAATGGTGAAAAACTGAAAACCTTTTGACTAAAATTGGGAACAAGATAAAGTTGCCCTCTCTCACTGCTACTATTCGACGGTCTTGGAAGATGTGACCAGAGCAACAGGCAAGAAAAACATATGAGAGAAATCCAAGTTGAAAAGGAAGAAATAAAACTATCTTTATTTGTACATAACATGCTAGAAACAAATAATGAGTATAGCAAAGTGGCAGCATACAAAATCAATACTCAAAAATCAGTCATATTGTTATATACAAACACTAAAGTAGATGAAAAAGAAATTATGACAGAACTCATTCTCAATAGCACTAACAAAGAGCAACACCAGGGAAAAAACCCCACAAAGGAGGTGAAAGACCTCTATAAGGCAAACTATAAGACGTTTAAAAAAGAAAACAGAAGAAACAAAGAGATGGAAGAACGCTCCTGGACTGGAAGAAATAAAATAATTAAAATGCAATCTTACCCAAAGCAATATACAGTTGTAACACAATTCCTTTCAAAATACCACAGACATTTTTTAAGTGAGCAAACACACGAACGCTTATTTGGAATCACAAATGACCCTAGAATAGTCTAAAACTATCATGAGATTAAAAAAGAAGAGGAATTACACTTTCTAACTTGAAACTAAACTGCAAAGTGATTCTCATCAAAAAAGTTTGATACTGGAACAAAAACAGATCAGTAGAATAGAACTGAGAGTCCAGAAACAAAGCTACACGTAAATGGACAATTACTCTTTGACAAATGAGTGACGAGTTATACAATGGAAGAAGGAAAAGTCTATTTAGTAAACGTTACTTGTTACTGGGAAAATGGGACAGACATCTGCAAAAGAGAAAAAGAAAGAAACGAGATTATTCATAGGTACCATACACAAAAGTTAACTCAAAATAGATCAAATATCTGGATATAAAACTCAAAATCATAAAATACTTGAAAGAAAATGTTGGGGAAATACTCCATGACCTCCACCACAAAGATATCTTGGAGAAAGAACAGCTACAGCAAAAGAAGGCATAATAAAACTAACCAATAGGGACTACATCAAACTAAAAACCTTCTGCGTAGCGAAAGAAAGCACCACTAAAAAAGACAACTCCAAAAATTTGTGAAAATATTCAGATAACATACATCAGATAAGAGCTTGGTCTCCAAAATATGCAAAGAGCTCTTACATCTCAACAAGAAAAAGTAAGCGACCCAGACAAAAAATGGGCAGAACTGAACAGACACCTACCCAAAGATGACTTGCAGAAACATGAAAAAAATGTTCTACATCACTCATCATCAATACATGTAAATGAAACAGTGAGATACCATCCAAAATTCTAGAAATAACAGTGTTGGAGGAGAGTGTAGAGATAAAGGAACCCTCATTCACTATTGGTGGGAATGTAAACTAGTACTACAGCCTCTCTGGAAAACAGTATGGAGATTCCTAAAATAAACAAATAAAGATGGAACTATCATATGATCCAGAAATCCCACTCCAAGGCATATACCTACAGAGTACAAAATCTCTATAATCAGGAAAAATATCTGCATCACTATGTTCATAGTAGCACAGTTTAAAATAGCTAAGACATGGAAACAATCTACATACCCAACCACAGATGACTAGATAAAGAAGTTTTCATATACATACTCAATGATATTTTATGCAGCTACTAAATAATGAAATTGTGCTCTTTGCAGCAATATGGATTAAACTGTCAGGGCTCATGTTAAATGAAACAAGTCAGAAAGTAAAAGAGAAAGACAGGGTGCTTTCACTGATATGCAGAATATGGTGAAATGTAGCAAATAAACAGTTGAATCCCAGCAAAAACCCAAAGACAGAAAATGGTGGCCACCCAGGGTGTGGGGTGGGCTGGGGGAGGGGAAGGAGAGGAAGCAAGATGGTGGTAATGGACACTGAGGCTCTGGTCATGGATTCCTTATGTAATAGCCATAGACTGAGAAATGAGTTCATTATCTTAAAATGAGTATGATTTTGAAACAAAAGAAATAAAATGACTTTGTTAGAAAAAAGAAAATCAATATTGAAAAGTAAAACCAAAAGTTTCTTTGAAAAGATCAATAAAATCAGTAAGCCTCTAGGCAGAAGGACTAAGAAAAAAAGATAGGGCACATATTAATAATATCAGAAATAAAAGAGAGAAATCTCTACAAGCCCCTTCAGCATTAAAAACTTAATACAAGAATATTACACACAGTGTGTTCATATATTTGATAGCCCAGATAAAATGGATAATTTGCTGAAAGACAAAATATGCTAAAACTTACACTAGAAGATATAGACAATAGGAATTGATCTATGCTTATTAAAGAAATCAAACCAATAATTAATAACCTTGAAAAACAGAAAACCCCAGAATCAATTAATTCCACCAAATATTTCAGGATGAAGTTATACCAGTACTGTACATCTTTTTAAGAGGATAGAGGCAGAGGAAAAGCTTCTTCATTTTATGAAACCAGCATTAGTTTAACATAAAACAGGTAACAATATTAAAAAACTGTAATATTCCTCTTGAACACAGATGAAATAATATTCAAGAAATTATTAGCAAATTGAATCCAATAATGCATATAAAGAAGTATACACCAGACTAAGTAGGATTTATCTCAGATAAATCCTGGTTCAACCTTAGAAAAACAATCAGTATAACCCAGAACATTAACAGAATTAAAAAGAAAAATCACATAAGCTTATCAGTAGATTCAGGAAAAGCATTTGATAAAATTCAAGTTGCATTTATGGCAAAAGCTCTCAGCAACCTTAAAGGCATATTGGTAAGTGAAAAAAAAAAAAGCAATATGGACAGGTCATACAATGTATGATACGATTCTATGACATTGTGAAAAAGACAAAACTTTATAGATAGTAAAAAGTGTCTCCTAGTGGTTGTCAGGAATTGGGCAAAGATTAAGAGACTATACACAGACTATACAACACAAGAAGTGAATGCTAAAGTTCTAAAGTTTTGTATATTATGTGTCAATGAAGTTTCATCAATTTTAACAAATAATCCACTGTGGTGGAAGATGTTTGATCACAGCTGATGCTCTGCATGTGTAGGAATGACGGTTATATAGGAAATCTTTTAATTTCCTCTCAACATGTTGTGAACCCCAAACTGCTCTTAAAAGGAAGTCTTTAATAAAATAATACCTGTATTTTTAAGAAAAATTTCAAATACCTCCTCTATTAATTTGTTCCTAATCACCATAAGTGACCCATCCCTCTTCTCCCTTTATGCGGTTTTGTTTATTTTGTATGTATGTTGTATATGCATGCATATTGTCCATTATATAAATTTGTTCGATAACTTAATTTTACTTCATAGTAACTCTTATTAGCTTTTAATCTCCATTGACTCAGGGAGTTACATGATTTAAATATAACTTATACTTTGGATACATGTTGTATTTGTAATCTACCATTCTGCAGAAAGCTAAGGGCATTTTTGACATACAATCTTAAATTAATCTCACTCCCAATATTATTTAAATAAACCAGAGTGTATATTTAATAAAACACATGGGCATCACCCTTTGTGCACTAACACCAAAATCCGTGTCTAACACCTTCCTTTCAACATACATGAATATCTGCCTAATCTCACTCTCAAATGTAAATGAAAATATATGACAACATTTCTGAGTACCGTTTATCTGGTACTGCTCAAAACATTTTAACCAATTGCATAGAGTATTTAAAATGGTTATATAATATTAATTTGATTTATAATTAAATATGCAAATGCCCACTTTCTGTGAATATATATCTTTGGTTTCCAGTAACAAAATCACCCTCCATAGTTTAAAGATCATCTTTCACCTGGGTATTTTGAAAATTTTGAAAATTTCCAACTTTCCATCAATATTAGTGTGTGAAATAAATTCTGGATTTAAATCTCTTTATAATTTATTCAACATATTTCTCTGAGCCTCAGTTTCCCTCTCTGTGAAAAGAGGGCAATAATACCTAATACTTCACTTCAAATGCTTGTTTTTTTTCCAGAAATGATGCAATGAATCTACACAAAAGCCTTAGAACAGGGTAGGACCAACAGGCATAATGAGATCATCATCCGCACCACCACCACCTCGTCTTCACTGCTCTCCCAGCACTGCCTGTCTTTGTGATTGCCACTATTCCTCTTCTGAAATATACTCTGCATCTCTCCTACTTGCCGCTTGAATGAGTCTATTTTCTGTTTTATAATTACTCTACAAGCAACAGGTCAATTGTTTGAAAAAGTCTACAATGCTCTATTTTCTGTATAAATTTTGGACAGAAATATAAATCTTAAATCATCATTTTTCGTCATTTCACAAATTATTGTATATTAAATAAAAATCAATATATGCATTAATAATACATGAATGTAGTATATTCAATATTAAATATAAAAATGTTACCTTTGTTCCCTTGTATTCCCTGAAACAGCATTTTTTCAACAAAAAGCAATTCTGAAAAAGTGAATTGAGTTGAATGAATGAACTTCAGTGCAATACTTTGCTTTTTATGGGTTAGACTGTGTTTCTGTCTCCCAAAGCATGATCTCTTTATACTACCAGTCCAGCCCTATAATCTGAACTCAGATTCAGATACTAAGTTCTTAGATATCAACCCCTATGTATCGATTGCTTTATGAACTGTAAGTCCGTTGCATTCTTACACACTGCTTGTTTTAGTCTCTCCAGAGGTTGGTAAGATGATAATGTTAGTAAAAATTGCACATATGGAACAATGCAAATATCTGGAAATTGAATTAATGACAAATTATAAATCAAAATGTAAGAGAAAACATAAACTCAAGATAAAAGCTGAATGCATTTCGTATTGCTAGTGATAGAACTATTAGTTCCATGACTCACCAAACCGCAGATGACATGAAGCATAAACTACTTCCATGCACAATTCTCATTGTACTTTTTTATTGTTGATTCCTTTTCAATTTCAAAGGCTATCTTCTGCATGCACTTGGATAATAATTTACCCATGTAAAAGTTTCTAGAATTATAGTGGATATAAAATATTTTCTCAAATAAATGAGACTTAGAATGGGTTGAATTAAGTAGTTTGGTGTTTGAAGAATAGAGGTGCATTCCTATAATCAGTAAATGTATAAGCTCAGATATAAGAATATTAAACATTTGAAATAAAAATCAAAACATGTAAAGTTAAGTTTTGAAGAAACTAATAAAGAATCAATCAAAATAGTGGCATGGGAGGAAAGAACAAGACAAATTGCTTGGCATAATGTTATCCAGAAATTGTTTTCTGCTTCTAGGAGGAAATCAGAATTGAAATTATAGTTAATTAGAATTATTTTTATAACTCTTTGGAAGCAGTTTCTTTTCTGACTTTGCAGTCTTTAGGTTTATTGTCAGATTTGTTATTTCCCAAGGTACTAAATTCAATAACTTTGGTTAGAATACTTTAAGACATTTAACATTCTTAAAGAATGTCCTCTTTCTTCTTTGGGGAATAATATAAAAAATAAAAGAAAAAATTTAATTGGAATTTAAATTTTCAATGTGTGGACAGAGATAAGTCTTATTTGTAGAAGAGCATCATTGAAATTAAGAGGGTGTGACATGCAATTCAAAGTGGAGGGGTGGAAGCAGTTAGAATTATTTATAAAAAAACATCTAAAAATAAGAATGTAAATGCAATTATTTGGAATAGAAACTCCAAGAGATTGAAACATATGCAATTTACCTTTTTAATCAATTTGTGGAAAGCTTAATCTGGTCCATGGGAATAGAGCAGTGTAAGGTAGAATTTACAACTCAAATCCATCACACTGTGCCAAGCTGCAAATAGTGTCCACAGCTAGTTGTCAAAAGAAAAGAGTATGAATAATGAAAGGAGCTTCAAGTGTATTACTCAGATTAAGAGATTATCTTCAGAGCCTTGCGTAAGAGTTAGACAGAATCCAACAGGATCTGGTTAGATTTACCTTAACTCCACTCCTACCAGCTTGGCTAACACGGGGAACGGCTATGAACCAGAATCCTTGCTGTGTCACATAAAAAATCACCCTGTAGGATTACCCATTAATTATCGGGAAATGAACAATTATCACAAAACCAGCATGTACTGTACTTGCTATATTCCATATTCTTGTCAATCACTCTAATTATGAATTTACTGTCTACAACTATAATTGTTTTTCTAATAAAATTTAATCATTACATTAATTTGAAGGCTAATAATTTATTCTGAGGGTTTCTGATATTTGACCCTTCATCTCATTAAATGAAGGCTTTATGAGCATGTTGTTACTGTTTTTCAAGATTTGATAGCTTTTTTTTACATTTTGTGTTTGTTTATACAGCTGCAAACAGCCAGATACTTCATTCCTGCTAGAGTAAAATGAGGGTGAATCTGAATGCTCTCAGAATAAATTTTACTTTGAACACTACATTTAAATCCTCTCTGCTTAATATTTGGTAATTCCCATGAAAAGCAATTTGATTTGCTGTAAAAGGACAGGCCAAGTAAAAGTCAAATCTCAGAATGCTAAAATAAAGAACGATGGTCTTGTCTAGAAAGCACCAAACACATCCAGCTGAAAAGTGAACACAGTTTCATCTCTGAGATGCTGACAAGCAGTTTGTGTGCTTTCTTATTCTTTCTTGCTCAGATAATAAATTCTTTCAGTGTTAGATACATATCACTAGAGAAATGTCCTCCTTTGTCTAAGGTTACTTCAATAAGAGACACTCTGTATCCATGAAATAAAATGACTCATAAAAGCATATACATGTTTGAATAATTTCAGTTCTTAAAGTGAGACATGCAGTTAAAAACATTATTGCTTTGTGGATTTCAGATAGGCACCTACATTGTAAAGTTTCAAATTAGGGCTCAAGGATGACAGTGAAGGTAGATTTGCAATGGAGAAGCAGGTCTCTTTAAAAAAAAGTGCACATGCTTCTATAATTTTAGTTAGAAACCCTCCTCGCTTTCAGGGGGAAGCCTCCATCTGTGAATAGCAATCATGGTTATGACGATTAAAAAAACTTACAAAGACTCGAAATGTAATGTAGTTTCTTCCAAAAAAAAAAGACTTTGTCTCTAACAAGAGTGTTCATCCCATTGCATTGTCCTTAGTTTCTTCTCTAGTCAGGTATAAATGCCAATGCTTCTTTACTGGTGCCTTTAGTTTTATGAAGAATGCATAAAGATACATGAAAGAATGTGGGAATAATAATAAATATTGTTTAAGATTATGAAATACTCTTTAAATACTTTAATACATCCTTTCTAAAGTGCTTACAGGATTAAAAACAGCATAAAGAAGAAATATAAACAGATAAAATATTGTCTTGTTCTTGCCCAGATAAATGAGCTGCTGCAAGGAGGCAGCACCTTAATGAGGTCCAGGGATGGTCTCCGGTGACATTTACTGGATCTCTGTCTCCCCAAACACGGGCAAGCACAGCAGACCTCAGCCTTCCCTCACTGGTGATTGCCTCCATCATAGAATTTTTTTAAGAAAAAAAAAAATTTGCCATCTTCAGACTGAACCAAGGCAACTGTATTAGGGTGAAACTAGAGATGTTCAAAATCTTGTGACACAAGACAGCAAAACTGTGGAAAATCCAACACACGTGACAAAGCCAGGCTCTGATGCCATGTTGCCCTCTTGGAATCTCCCTTTTTATGTTGGAATCTCTCCTTGTTCCTTTCTTTTTCTCATCAAAACAGGGCACTTGTTTGCAACTTGTTTCCTTTGTGCTGAGACTGATTTTCATTCTCTGGATGATATCCTTCCTTATTTTAAGAATACAACCTCAGGAGTAACTATATGACACTCCAGGAAATCACAGTCCATTGCTGCAAAACCCATGCTGTGGAACTCACTTTGCTTGCCCAGATTTATAGCAAAGTAAATACATAGAGAAATTAGTAAGCCCTTGCTAAGTACTTGTTGAATAGCAAAAAGTAATATAAAAATGTACTTCAAGTTTTCTTTAACCTATGAATTAAAAAGGAATTATGGTTTCAAAAACAAGTCAAAAGAGAAAAATCTGAATTAAAATTAAACATAAACTCATATCCAAATAAGGTGCCTATTATTGAACCTTGAGAATTTTCACAGATTACATTTTCAAGGTATATTTCAAGCTCTTACAGTTCAATATCATAAAAGAGCTTAAATAAACACTAGATTAGAAGGGTAGAACCAAAATTCTATCTAGCATTTATGATTCACAGTTAGCAGAGAAATATGTAAAAGAAAAATGAGTAATAAAAGTCAAGATTAATAATGGTTTCTACCATGTGCCAAGCATAGTTCAAAGTTCTTGATATGTATTTTCTCTATAATCCTAAAACACACCTCTACTGGTATTATTATAATTGTCTACTTGAAGAAAAATGACACAAAGAGAGGAAATGTAGCTTGTCTGGGATTCTTTCAAATATAAAACAAATGGCAAACCTGAGCTCAAATCCAGGAAACCTAACCAACCTCTGCAGGCTGTTTTCCAAATATTCAAATAAGCATCACAGCAAATACTCAATATCAAGAGGCAAGAAATCAGGAAAACGGAGTATATAAAAATGGCCACTGTGATAAAAATAATCAGAGATCAGAATAGGTTCAGAATCAGGAATTAAGGAACCAGCCAAATGAAGTAATAGCATCAACAATGAGTCCAGGACCAGCACTGATACCAGGCACCCTTAGATGCTTTTTGTTTTTCTTTTGCACAGCAAATCATGTGTAAATGGTGTGAGTAATGTGCACAAGGACTGGGCTTCAAATAGCTGGAAAGGCAAAACAAGTCCAGTGCAGATCTTGAAGGCAGTGTCAACTACTGAGTTTTGACACCAGTTGAAAAGCTCTAGTTCTTCCAACTTTAACAAGATTCAAACTCCATCTCAAATACTGTCACGCTGGATAATTCTTGAATGGATCAAATTGTCTTGTTACACTTTATTTAGTTCCTTCTAAAATGCCCTTTAAATGCCTTAGCAAATTATAATGAGGCAAAAATGGGAGAAAATGCATTTTGAATCAGAATTTTTTAAAAAAATGCTCAATGGATTTGACAAATTCTCCCAACTGTAGAGAAATATTTGAAGACAAATTGGAAATTCAGGGCCCCACAAGGTATGAATGTAAACTACTATTTCAAATTGGAACTGAACATTTCAATCTTATTTTTTCAGTTGTATAAGTTCAGCTAAAGAGTAGTGAGTTTAATACCTCTGGCAGTGACATGTTCCTCCATTTGCAACTGGATAGATTATATTTTCCCTTGGAAATTCTCTTCAATCACTCTCAAGTCTTGAATAGCAGTGTCTGTAATTGTGTCAACAGACATGATCATTTTATAATCTTAGAATGCTGCAATGACAAATGCATTGCCACTTGAAATCTAACCAAAGATAGAAAACTGTATTGTCAGAAGGGAAAGCTAATCTGTACTTATATACCAACAACAACACTGTACCTCATGCTGCCTTTCTTCATTTTTAAAAGGCATGACTGAACTTTTATTTTGAATGAAAGAACTTAAAAATATTGGGCAGTGAAGTTTTAAAATCCCCATGCAATTTAGTCTATATTAGTGATTATATAAGTCACTGATTTTAACTGGAATTCAAGTTAGTAGCAAGGTTTCTAATTATAATTAAGTGTTAATATTCTACTTGGTTTAAAATGATCACCAAATAAAGTTGATCTGCTTTAATGGAGAGCCAGAAAGGAAAAAGAGAAAAACTTATAATATTATTCTAGCCTTGCCTCATAATTTTTAGAAAAGTGATTGTTTATAGCTCTAGATTTCAAACAGCAGGAGGAAATGCTTTTAGTCAGCTTTCCATTGTTTCTTATAAATGAGTCAAAAAATAAATGGAAATCTTTGCATAGAGATGAAATCAACCAGTAAAATACCAAAGAGTACAGTGCACACAGATAAGTATCACATAAGATTTACTGATCAAAAAAAAAAATATGTCCTACTGGATAAGAACACAGTCTGATAAGCAGTTAGGTTTTCTCTAGTAAATAGATTATTTTCTATAAAAAGTTTCTTCAAGGAGACTAAAGATGCTGTGAAGAAATTAGACAATAATCTTATAAGTATCATTTGTAAGTATTGGCATTTCAATTTCAAAGATAGAAATGAATGATTCTTGAATTCATGGAATTTTTAAATAGGATGAAGGAAGTACTGTTAGTCCATGAAGATGCATCAAATGTGTATTTACAAAGTTAGCTAAATAAGGCCGTTAATAAAAAACACTTATGAATGACAATCCTGTGTTTAATCTTATAGAAACCTCTGAAATCATTTGAGCTCCCCCCAAATCCTCTTCTTAATGTGACTTTATTATAAGAAAATGGAGGTTCAATACTAGAAATCAGCTCTTTCATCAAAACTTTATTAGTCAACATGTCTTCCCTATTACAGACCCACTACATGATCTGCTTGCTGCTCTCACCAGCTAGCCACACACTAGACTATATATTCTATTATTTCAACTGGGTCCACCATAAGTACTATTACTGGTACCTTTCATCTTGTATCTCCTTAGGGAAAAAAATTACAAACAATAAAACAAAAACCAATTCAGGATGTCATGTCATATTATTATCAAAATGATAATATATTCTGATCAACAGTAATGGGTTTAAATTGTTCCTCCTCTATCCACGCATTGTCTTTCATTGTTCTTTACAATGGGTGTGTGATGTATAAAGGTATTCTCTTTAACACGTTGAAATAACAGAATCCATTTAATTTACTCTCATAAAAAGGAACTTCCCCAAACCCTGAAATCTGACAATATTCAGAGTTATAACTTGAGTTATAATTTGAGGTGGTGCAGCCTGGTGATGTAGTGGTTTGGCCCACCACCTCTGGCAGAGCACCATCCACATACACCCTAAGGACCCTGGTCATGTCCCAGAAGTGAAGGGAAGAACCAAGATGAACAACTAAATTAATTAAATAAAAATGAAAAAAAATTAGCTTACAAAAATCATAAACTTCCAAGCTGGTCTGGTCATTAAAAGGACTGAACTAAGATTAAGAGAGGTAGTATACTGCTGTCTAAAACTTTATATCTGGGTATGAGGGAAAGGAAGGGGAACTCTTGATAAAGAGAAATGAGAAAAAATTGTAATTTTTCACCAAGACTCTGTCATCTTCTTATGGTTAAAGGAATGTGATTACTCCCAATTAATCCCAAATTATTTAACATAGAAGACTGGTAATGACTGGTTAGCCTTATTATTAACTTTCAGAGCCTTAATTATCCAAGGAACCAAGGAGCCTGGAAGGAGGAATGCTCACTGCATTGAGTTTCATTCATTCAAATAAACACAATACTAAGTGTTTATTGTTGAAAACATGCATAGTTAATAAAAACGAAACAAGAAATTTCAATGTGGCATATAATTTAAGAATCTAAATTAAGAAATGAAATTGAGGTATGACATCTTAAAGGTAGGCAAAGGCTTTAAATAAATGAACATTTCTAAATGTCAAAATGATGACTAAAATAATTACTAAAGGAATGTATGGCTAACTATGTGGCTAACAATTATTCAAAATGCTTCAGTACTGCCCACTGTACAATCTGATGCTATTAATCTTAATCATAAAGAATCCGGCAATCCGTAGCACTGTTGGTACTTAAGTGTACTCCCACTCATTATACTGTAGTCACTAAGGCACTTGGCCCTTCGAATACACAGGTATATAGTCCACTCTTAGTTAATTTTGATATTAATGGTACTTAAATTCCTGATATTTTGAACCACTCTCTTAAAGTCCCCTGTTTATAATATCTGAGCTTCTGACTGACTTATAAAGGTAAAAGAAGCAGTTTACCCATAGCATTCATTGTCTCTCATGCCACCAGAAAGTTTTTAAAAAATATCATAGTGTAATATAATGTAAGGTATAACTTATATACCCCAGAAATCTAAGTGACACCAAAGTTGAAAGGTATAAGAACTACTCAAAAATTACTCAGAAGGAGGGTTCTCTAACCAAATCACTTGCAGAGATTACTGGTATCTGCATGGAAAGATGTTCTGGGTGGATGAGTGCTGAGCAACAGAACTTGCAGGTATATTTGGGGATAAAACTAGAGAGGAGGAGACTTTTTCAGAATCTCTTCATGAATGCCTTAACATGAATGAGGCGTATGTCAACAGTGTATGTGCTTATTGCTAGAAATTCTAACGGCTGGAGATTTGCTGGAGAAGTCTAAACCAGTTCATGGGATAAAAGATGATTATAAAAGTGTGTCATTAAGTCCAGGGGGAAACAGTTAGGGTGGTGGTTAGAGTTATGTTTAGGCATAGTAGATGGCTTCCAGAATCTTGAAGATGGGGAATAAGATTTAGTAGTTCAAGTGGCTCCATGTTTATGTGAATAAATATAGAGATTAGACAACTGGCAGGAACCATAGACTTTTCTAGCAGCCTCTGAGTCAAACAATGAGACATTTTCTCCACATCGGTGAGTTTTGATTGGAGATTGTGTTCAATAGCAAGGGTCAAGGAATCAGGAGCTACTCTTATCTAAAAAGTTTCTCATGAAAGATATGGGGTTAAATAAAGCTGAGCTCAAGGAAATCATATATATTATTGATTTGGAAACTATCCATCAGCCATAGTCACTAGCAGGTGGCACCAGACTGAACAAGAGAGAGATCAAAGATAACGATTACACTGCTGACAATTCTCCAGTCAGGTCAAGTGAACTCTTGTTCACCCACTGCTCCTATCTGCTGCCAACAAAGCCATATATCGAGATAGATAGTGTCCAAAAAGAGAAAAGCAACCCTAAATATTCTCCCACCCCCATCATCCCTGCCATAAGCCATCTAGTTGGCCAAAATTTGAGAGTCTCAAAATTGGAAAGAAGAGAGGTAAGTGAGAAGGGGAACCAGGAGCTTCCAAACTGTGTATCTCTTGACTCAAATTTTGCAATATGAACTCCTTACTCTGCTTAAACTTTAGTGAATGTTCAAGACATCAAACATGTTCATATTTGCATTGATGGTAACAGAAAAAAAAGTTAATTTCAAAAATATAAAATATTTCTAAATGGTTCATTTTTGATTAAAATTTTCTTTTCTATAAACATAGATATTTCAGGCTAATGTCATTCATAAAAACAAGACAGTTTAGGGTTATTTGCTCTGCATACAAAATATATGGTTCTCTGGTTTACAAGTCCTCATGAAAACTGCACTAGTTTCTGTCTCTTGTGTTGCTATAGACTATTACATTAACTTCACATAATTGCAAATTTTAGGAGATTTAAAAAGTGGCTGACTTTGGGGTGAAAATTAGATTAATGCAGATCCCTAACTATTTTCTGCTGAAAAAAATATTTAAAAAATGCATAATGCTTTCGCTTGTTTTAATTAATAATGTTGCTGAAAGTTAAACACGTTGATCAAGTTAAAAAATAAATGGAGTTATTCTTCCTTTTTATAGCATGAAAATTTAATTTTAAAAAGGGTGATGCTGGAGCTTATTTGGTTCCTTCAGTATTATGACAATTGTCTATAGCTTTTTAACCAATTGGAAATCAAGACAAAGGGTTTTGAGTTTAGTTAGGATGAAATATGCCATGCAAATGGAAAGTTACTCTCAAAGTTGATAGTACTGAAAGGCAAATCAAGGAGAAGTAAGAACAAATCAAGACATGTAATCCTTCAAAATAAAGCAGCAAAGAACAATGCCTTGGCAAATTAACTGCTAAATAGCCATGATTCAGTTTCATATGCTCATGATTTTTCAAAATTCTGCTCTATCATACCACACAAAATTATTTCTTAAAATGTATGCCTCCAATTTTAGCTGCTCCAAATGAACACACAAAGAATTCACAAGTATCCAATAAAGAAAATGTTGTTTCTTTTCAAAACAGTGGGCTATCTAAAGACTGAGTCGTTTCTTAATCTAGTTTTGTTTTGTGTTTTACATAATGCAGCCACAAGTCACTGTTTCCCTAATTTGCTCCCTACAATGAAACTGGCACCAGTGCAAAGTGTCTATTGTTTGCAAAGAGGTACTTTGCAACTTCCATATTCAACAATGTGACAAGCTCCAAGTGAGAAAGTTTCTGTTCTCCCAAGATATACTGAACTTCCTCAAAAAGAGACAAAATTGTTAAAACTGAATTCATGCCTTAAATTTCATTCAGATCAGAGCTGCTAGTCAGATAGGGCCCCCACCCAGCAGTTTCTCCTAATAGAAGACTTTTCTTCTTCTTTCTCCCCCTCCACCCTTCCTCCTCCTCCTCCCTCTCCCTCTTCCTCTTCTTCTTCTTCTTCTTTTTTTTTTTTTTATTTTCTTTTTTTTTTTAAGGAAAGGTTCAGGCAAGAATGATGTTGAATGGGTGAACAGGCAGGCAGGAAAATAGAGGAGGAAGAAACACTTTATGGATTTTATTTAGTTGTTCATCACTGGTTGTTTCTCCACCTCAGGTCTTGAACCCAGCACCCTGTCTCCCAGTGATTTTAAAGTATGGTAAAAAGCATCTTCCCCTAAGCCCCTCCAACAACATAAGCTATTCAAAACACAGTCACAACTATTTTAAAAGAAAGGCTACTTTCCTAATGGCTGCAAAGTGTTAAGACTCAGTTAATTTCAGAATGGTGAATTACAGACACCCAAGTCAATCAGCTTTGCTAGTTTTTCAGATCAAAACAATCTAAGCAACCTTAGAAAAGATCCTTTTAATGGTTCCCGTCCTTAATAATCCTTAGACTTTTTCATCAGGCCTTCAAGAACAATTTATCCCCTTACGATAACATTTTCTTTCTGCAGTCACCTGAAATGTGAGTTCACTGCTTATTCACTTTGATTTCATGACCAAATCATTTTGATTTTCCTCTTAACCCTTCCTGACTAACAGAGAGCATCAAATTTTTCCAATCTTCTTGATTCTTCAAGTTAACTTGGCATTTTCTTTTGGTGTCTATTAGCTTATTTTCTCCCTGTAGCTGCTTCCTTCTCATCTCATTTCTTCTTAATCAGTCATTTGCCACATGCACATTCTCTGCATCACATATTTATATGTTCCGGCCTTTAGTCATTTTAAATTTGATTTCAGTTCACCTGCACTCCCCCACTGGGAGATGGTATAGAATAGCGTTGGATGAAAAAATCCTTGCATCAATGAGCATGGAGTGGGATACGGGTCCTAGACATCCATCAGGTAGGGTATTTCTTAAATTATAACTTTAGGGCTCAAAGCATTAAGGCACTCCAGTTGCAAAAGCCAACTTCATTGTATGAATATAAAATAAACTAGAATTAGAAATTCAAAATATCTCTGTACTCCTAGGAAGCAACCCGCCCACTGACAAGGACTAGACATCTCTAAAGGAAATTTTTTTAGTGGTAACAATGAATAATTTAGTTTAGCACTATTCCTATTACCGATTTAGTGGAAAGTTGAAGAGTGCTTGAAAAAGCCCTCTTTTACCTGAATGTCACTGATGCTAAATAATAAAACTATTGAAAACTTTAGCTGTATTTTTTGACATTCTCCCTGACATCCCTGATCATAAGAATTACTGTGACAACTCGTGATGGCTAACCTAACCTGGAAAACCAGGTACGTGGAAGAACAACAACATAATCAATCCACATCTCTTTCTGGAAGTAGGTGCCCTATTAATTCACATATCCATTCATAAATATGCCCCCAAATTCTTGCCTCAAGGACGTAGATTCAGAATATCGGTAGCATCTGGATAACCAGATTTAAATAGCCTTCCTGTCACTTCTTTCCTAAATCTAAATATCTGCACCATTAAGAGGCAGCTACATTCTTCACAAGTAAGACAACATTTCTGGAGGTTACTTTCAAAATCACATTGACCCTGCTGGTGTGTGATGGGAACTGCCTCATGAATTTGCTCTCACTTAAAGCACCACTGCAGTAAAAATCTAGATATGCAGACAGAATAAAGTCATTAGAGACCAAGTAATTACACTAAATGTAATGGGAGTTGTCACCAATACAGCAAATTTTTAATATATTCCAGAAATATAAAAGTGAAGGCTCTTCCTAGGTTTATAACAAAAATAAGCGGAAAATTCATAACCTTGAGTATGCTCTAGGAGACTTCAAAGGAAACTAATTTACCCAAAGGGAACTCCATGGAGGCACAACACCCAGAAACGAAGTCATTTGAATTTTATGAGATTTAAATGATATTAAAACACTGTGGTGAAAATAGCATATATGCAGGATCACTGAGGGTCTACATTACAGGGATATCCATCCCTCTCAATTGACATTTGCTCTTAGGCAAGTAACCACAAAGTTCTTCATAAAGAAATTGAAGAAAAAACCTTGGATTGTTAAGACCTCTAGTGCGCATGCTTGCCCATCCAGGGAGAAAAAAAATATTCTTCACCTGTCAACAAGTTATGTCCCTCCCTCCTATCACCTGGACAAATTCTTGGCCTTATTTCCCTTTCAGATCAGAGATTCAGAGGTAGAAAGTTAACCTTCCTTCAGAGCAGCCGAGGAAACATATTCCAAATATTCAGGAATTTCTTAAACCAAGAATCACCAGGAGAGTGAAAAAGAGAGAAGATACACAAGCTAAAATCTCTGACCTCGGACAAAATATTACACAGACAGAATGAAAAGAAACTTTAGCAATGTCCCTTCCATAAAATTTCTTAAAAATAATGCTATTGAAAGCGAACACTGGGAATCAAAAATGTGACTGTTGGAGATTAACAACATAACCACCAAAAGAAAAAGTTGAAAAGACTGAAAAATAAAATTGAGATAAAATTATATACAGAATATATAAACAAGATATATACAAGTGAAACTGTAACAGAGATAATGAATCATCCCATATATGATACATGGTAGAGAATCGAAAAAGAAAAATCAGAGAAGACTGAGGAGCAGTATGCTATCTGCTAAATGATACAAAGAAATGTCTCACTACTTACAGGATGTAAGTCCTTGCCCTAAAAGAGTTCACTGAGTCTCTTGAACAAGGAATAGCAAATGAAGACAAATCACCCCTAGTTTCTTATATACCTTTTCTTATAACAATACTGGATATTAGAAACAATCAAGTAAGTCCTCAATATTCTTTCAAAAAAATGAATTTCTATCAATGCTTCCAAATCCAACCAAATTATTACTTAAGTGTAAGCTAGAATAAAGCTATCTTTCAGACATTTACTGAGATGGTTTTCCTCTGTTGCACCCTAAATGGGGATTTATTTGAGGACATATTCCAAAAATGTAGGAGGAACAGAAGGGAGATCTCCAAATGTCTGAAGGGGAACCCAAGAAGATAAGAAGAGAAAAAGATAAGGGGGAGAGAGGAGGAGAGGAAGAAGAGACAGATAAAATGTGCAAAGTAAAACAAAATGGTGATTGGAAAAATGAAAACAAATTATTTTATTTTAAAGTCCAAATATAAAGTAAAAAACATGTCTTTGAATGTTAAACAATAGACTAAGTATAAGAAAAGAGAACTTATCTGACTTTGAGCTTGGTGGTGATGGTTTATGGCATCAGATATTTTGGAATAGGATTTGAAGACTCAACCCAGAATTTAAATAATATTTACATAATCATAAAAATGTAAATGTTTGTTTTATATTGTTAAAGAAAACCCAAGGACAAAGAAAAAGAAGCTAAACTTTGTGGGGTTCGTGTTGCTCAAAGAATCCAGATAAAGTTAGGTGAGTGAGCAAACGTAGATTTAATTAGAGGGTAAAGGAATGGAGGTAATGACCAAGGGAGGTCCAGACCCCATGGGTTCAGGGCAGGCGCAGGGAGTAAGCAAGTTGGGAGTTCATTAGTGGGGAGCAAACAGAGAGAATGGAGCCAGCCAAGGGAGGCAAGACTCAGTTTGCCTTTCCGGTGACCTGGGTTTTTAAGGAAAAAAACCCACATGGTGAATAAAGAGGATGGAGAGAGGAGGTTGGCAGACCAGGTTTCAGTTCCTGATTGGGCAAGGTGACATTGTCCTTTGAAGTTATTGGTGGTCTTCTTCAACTTGTGTCATTCCTTTGTTTCTTAGTAGAGGGTCTATCTTGGCCACCTATTACGCATGAGATACATCTCACATGTCTGACTCATCCATGGGCTTTCCTTATCAATATGGATGATCGCATGCATTCCACGACTGGGTGGTGGTGCCAGAGACAATTCACTATCCTGATATCTGAACTTTAATCCCTGTCTAAGGCTTGCTCTAGTGAGGGTTCTGACAAACTTGGTTGTCCTTGCAGACAGAAATTCAATACTAACTTGATATAAGTGAGTGAAAGTGAGATTCCAAAGCAAGATTTGTATACATGGGAAGAAGAGGCAAAACAAAGTATTTACATTTGAATACATTGTTTTTATTAAAGTAAGTGTTGAGATATATGTCAAAATGTTGGAGCCAGAAATAGAGGCTTAAAGAATATTTTTCCATGCTCACCAAATTTACCAGAAAAAAATTCAGAATCTTAAAAGCACACCACAAAAGCAAATACAGGGATAAGAAGAGACTGTGATGGGGAGCAAAAGTAAACATTATCCTTCTTACCATATTGTCAGTAAATAACTTGACAAATGAAGAATTCTCAATGAAAATTAATATTGGAAGTTATTAGCAAAAATCCCTTTTTAAAAAGGTTTGTTTACAGTGGTAGCAGTAAGTTTAGATATTCTTGTCTCTATTTCAAGCGTTTTCCTAAAATAAAAAAGATTTTAAAGAAATTAAAAGGTAAAATTTAAAAACACCTTTTAAAATAACACTACCATCATCACCAATTAACCTGGGGATGAAGTTCATATTTCTGGGTTCAGTCCATGATGTTGTTCAACATGCTAACACTAGAGAGTAGCTACTGATTTAAATAAATAAATCATTGTATCCACTGTTATTATTATTTATGACAGAATAGTAAACTCTTCTTCATTGCTGGACATGAGAAAATTCACTGATTTCAGCTGGAACATAAGAGTGGCTCTTTACCAGATCACCACAGAGAATTTATCATGATTGCATGAAGGCTTAGAGTGTGAGCTCCGACTGAATGGATATGTAAGGAAAGGATGTGACAAACTGGGGAAACCATACATGAGTAAATTCTGATGCTGAATGTGAAAGAGTCTTTCCTTAAGAGCTAAGAGAACCCCACCTACCATAAGGTCAGTGAAAAAGCTGTAGCTTCAGAAGAGGCCTTTGTTTGAAATCTGAATGATCTGAATCTTCAGATGTTTTCCAACTCTTTTTTTTTCCTCCACTTCACTTTTTTCCTACAAAGTTAAGTCATTAAGTGCTCTGTGATCTGAAATCTCCCAGAGCAACTAGAGTTCCAGTTCTTTCATTTTCTCTCTTTTTTTTTTTTTTTTTTTTTTTAATTAGACACAAAGTGCAGTGTACTCTTTTTTGTTTTGGGGGAAGAGAGAGATTCCCACCTCCCTTTTTTTTGTGGATTATTTTGCAGACTAGTCCAGAGACTACATCTATGTCTGGTGCTATTGATTGACCTAGCTGCTAAGGCATGAAATCCGTACTTTTTGTGAGGAGGTTCCCTGATGAATACTGACTCTATTAGGGTAGGATAGCATGACATGACTCACTGTCTCTGTCAACCCTATTGAATTCCAGCTCTGCCTCAGAACTGGCTTATTTGCTATCCTCTTAAATTCTCTGGTGGTTCTTTTTCCCCAGTTAGCTCTGAGCTACCATGCACTGTAAGGGTAGACAACAGATTCTGTAAGAAGTGAAACAAAATCTGCTACTTGACCTATGAATCTGCCTTTCAACCCTGAGGAAAGAAAGAAAAATATTAACCAATGTGGGACTCAGGAACATTATAGTGTATATATGCTCCATATTTTTTGACTTTGTAAACCTATGAGGCACTTCTATTTATGAGGCATCTACCCCTTAAAAGAGCATTCCATGCCTTATTGTGAGTTTTACTTCCATTCTTTGTTGTTGTATTTATGTCTCATGTCTGACAGCTTAATTTTCAAGAGGAATTTTAGGTTTTATACCCAAATATATGTCTCTCATCGCCCATTTACTAATCCACCTGCTCCAGGCCTCCATTCACTCTTCTCCCAGAGTGTTTAATAGTAAGAAACTTGATGAAGGTCTACAGAAAGTAGTGCTGTATAATGCAGGCAGCTTGAGTCTTGATCAAGTACTGTAACTGGAGAGGCATAAGTATGCCATTTCTATTTTCTGAGCCTTGATGTCCTCATCTATACATAAGCTTAACACTTACAAAGCCAAATGTACCTTATAGATTGGGTCCAGTATTATGTAATACAGAAAAAAAACAAATTGCCACCAAAAGTTTGAAAATGATTCAAAATTTGTGAACTTACAAATACCAAGAGTACTCCACTTATAACAGGGTAAAATAGGAAAAGTCCTCTTTCCCCATATTTTAATGTCTCTAATATTTGTTAACTATCTCCAAATCTCTTCCTTCTTTAAAATTCTGCAAAATTTCCCCTAAAACCAGCCCACTCTGACGTTAGTCTTTTCTTCTCTCCTCCCATATTTTGATATTTCATTTGTAGTCCTCAAACATACAGTTAAAAGTCTGACCTCAAAGATCAAGGGTAAAAATTTCTAGTTTGAAAGCATCGTAGATACTTCTTCCCTTATTATCAAAGCCTAATCATGGATTAAATTTCCCAGCCTTCATCAACTGTGCAGTCCCCTTCCTAGGTCAGGGAGGCAGCCTTCTTCAGAAACACAGGTTTTGATGTCTTTGAATCCAGGGAAAGATCTGAGAGTCAAGTCCTGTAATGGCTGACTTCACGACCTCTAAGGCTTATTATCACAGTTGTCCTATTTCAGTAGGAAACCTCTAAAGCTTATTTTTAAGTCTTTGGCCATCAGTTCTTTCAATTTCTCATATCACTGTTGTTTCCAAATCTAAACCCTAGGAGTAGAACTCAGTCAGTGGTTAAGGCTTTAAGCCATAAACCGATTCAGCTGCGGGGTGGTGCCCGCACCTGCATCCTCCACCCTCCACTCCTGAGTGGTCTCTTATTTCTTAAGATATATATAAAAGATAATTTTCAATCTGTAGTTCTGAGTTACTGAAGGGAACTCCCTAGGCTGTCTTAATTTAGTGAACTTATTTAATACTAGATCTTCAAAAATTTATGCATAAAACAACACAATGCCAAACAGATTATCACCCCAAACCATTACTCTGATCCCAGAGTAGTAATTAAAGTTTTCCTCCAGTTTTTCTCTAGTATTTCAGGAATAACCACAACAACATCTGGTCATCTGGAAAGTTCTATAAAATTTCTAAGCTCTAAAATACTTAAATTTCATTCTAATCTACGTTTTTGGTGATGACTTACTCCAAAAGACACTAGGTATAACACTTTACATTCAAATATTTCAGTCATAGAAAACTCAGCAGCATAGTACCTAGAAAACCAAAAAAGCAATCTGGAAGCAACTTCAATATTCAAGTTTCTCAGCAATTCCAAAAGGTGAATCTCTATATAACCCACTGTAGTCAAATACAATTTCCTAAAATTCTTTTGCAACCGTCTCAAGCATGTGTTATTCCAAGGACGCACTCTTTATCACAAGCAAGCATACTCTCTCTGTTTATACACACACACACACACACACATATATATATATATATATATATATATATATATATAGTATCTGCAACTGTGAAGACTTTCCTTTTCTTCTTCCTTAACTCTCAAAATATTCCATCAAGTCAAGCAGATCCCTTTCTCTAGTCCTCTCTCTTCCCTCTCATTTACTAGATTCATTCATCTCCTTCTCTTATCTTTTCAGTGTAAATCAATCATGTTAATTTCAATCAGTCGCAGCTCTCCCCTCATTCACACATTCACAGATCTGATTATGGGCCACAAATAGGTTTCTCCTGAAAGACAGTAGAGCTGAAAAAGTCTTAATAGTCTTAAACACATAGAAACAAGATACCATCAGAAAAGGTTGATTTGAAGTCAAATGAAATAACGTATTTACATAGATTCTTGGCATATGTTTTTAAGAATTTGTGGTTAAAGACATAAGAGTTGTGAGATGCGAAGCAGGATCGTTTAGCCAGATTTGCACCCCTCAGCCTCCCAATTCCATTCCCATTTCTACTCTGCAACAGTAAGGGGAATAAGAGAAAGGAGGAGGAAAACAGGTGGCAGAGAAGAGTGTAGGGGTTTGTGTGAGGAATGAGCAGGCAGCATGGAGAGGACTACAGTTTGGCTTAGCATGTCAGCTGCTCCAGGAGCCGAGCTGTGTACTTGCCAGGTGGTGAGGAGGGCAGAGTCAGCACAAAGCTCCTGAGCAGCTGCTCCCATCTCGTCTCTCACTCAGCACTTAGAGATTCTGGGCGGCCACCAGGGAGCAGCAGCAGATGGCCACCCTGCTCAGAGGTGCGCTCTTCAGTGGTGAGGGATTCAGCTACACAAAAGCAGCTATCTTTTATCTGTCAATAACTACAATCTACCAAAAGGCTGCAAAAAGGCACACACATGAAAAATGACTGTTTTTAATTTTGGTTTTTAATTTGGTTCTCTAATTTTAATAGTCCTTTATATTATATATGAGCTAGAAGACAATAGTTGAAGGAAAAGAGAGGATTTTTTTTTTAAATATGCCTCTCTCCTCCCACCTGGCCTCTGTCATCTATAGTAAGGAGAAATGGTCAAGTGAAAAAGCTAGATGGGACTGTTTTAGATTCACCCACATTTATGGAGAAACTCTTTGGTGTGCCCATTATAGTACCTGACTTTGCCATGGGCATTATCTTATGTGAGATGTGTGAGGAAAGGTTTTTGTTTTGTTTTGTTTTAAGCAAAGGTAAGAGACTCCACATTATCCCCACACACAAAAAGAAATAATCTGAGGAAACAAAATATTAGAAGTTCTGCTGAAATGAAGTCAATTCTGACTAAATTTATACTTAACTCAAGATATGTCAAAAAGTCTCCCCAAAGAGAAAATGATGAAATTGAATTTTTTTTAAATGTGGTTTTGTGTCACTGTTATTCTCTATTCAAAATTATGATGATTCTCACACTAACAATTCTATAACATTTTGAAGTTGAGAAGGTATCTTCACACATAAAACATTTTGATCTAAAGAAGATTCTACAAAATAGGAACTCCTAAATAATAGGAGCCTTACATTCCTAGGTGAAGAAAGATTTCAGAGCTGCACAAGTGCTGACTGAAGTCTGCCTGTGTTCTGGAAAATGACACTTTAATAAGCCTGTGGCGGGCAATGGACATTGCAGCCTGACTCTCAGAAGCTGTTAGAATGTGTCTCCATTGGCCAACTAGTTTTATAGAGTTTTTATGGAAAGGGCAAAAGCAGTTGGTATTTAGAAAAAGAAATTGTATTTGCCTGTCTTCAGGGTACACCAAGAGTGTCCATAATTTGTCAACCAAACAAACACTCAGCCTTTATGTCTCCTAAATTTGTCTACTGAATCATTCATTTATAGATGCAATTGTGATATTTAAGGAATTAGTAAAGATTAATTTAAACTCTAAGATATTTATTTAGCACTGTTATTAGCTTAATGTTATACAAATGTTTATTAAATATATGCTGATTTGCTATTATTCTTCCCTAAAAGCTTCCTCATTTGCTTAAAATGAAATCAGGTCAATAAGATAAAGATGAAGAATAGGTTGAGATGTTTTGTAACAAGAAAGCTTACCTGTCTTATTTGGGAAACTGAAAAAAAAAAACAACAACTTGGAGTTAGGATAAAGGGTAATATATTTTAGTGAATAAGCCATAAGTTAAATACATTTCTACTCACTAATAATTTAAGTAGTCAGGTAGCACTGTTACATTATAATCATCTCTGTAGGTCATCTTTTTTTATAGATGGATAAAAGTTAATCTTCCTAATAATGCCCAGGGATCATTAGGTAATTTCTTTGTGAGTGACACTAATTATAGGATGATATCCACACTCAAATATCAAAATTCACTTAAGTATATCACCTGTGGCTCCTCTTCCTAGTCATAAAATTCTGAGGCCCCCACTTTTCTGCCTCCATGCTCTCTTCTTCCTACAAAGATATGTCCTGCCTTCCTATCCCTTGTCGAGAACATTCATGATCCATCTAATTTAAATGTGACTTCCTCCTTGAAGTATTCATCGAGAGCAGGCAATCTTTTTCCTGAAACATCTTTCTCCTGTATTCCCCTCTACTCAACAGTCATTGTGAGCTCTGCCTTTCCCTGGTTTTCAATATTCAGTCATTCACCAACTTCTTGAGTCTTTATCTTCAGTATTCTGTATTCTTTATTGGAGCCAAAGATTCTTGCTCTTGAATTTCATCCATATCTCCACTCATTGGGCAAACTTACATAAGCAACTTATTGTTCTTCATTTCCTCATCTATAAGATGGTCATTGTAAGAGTACCTAACTGACAGAGTTTTGATAAAGATTAAATGAGTTAATAAATATAAAATTCAACTTTGATGGAAAATCTAAGCCAACTGAAGCCAACTTTTCAAAGTGTGTTTCAAGGAATGCTAGTTCCACAAGATGTTCCTCAGACTGAAAAAAAAAAAAGGATTCACATTTAAAAGTTTATTAAACAATGTCCACTTCTTAGTCAGCCATGATGTACATTAGCATATTAAAAGCTCAAAGCCAGGCAAGAAAACAAAACAAAAGCAGTTGTCCTAATATCCCCTAAACTTATTTGACCAGAAAGCCTTTGTGTTTATATAGAGCAGTTATTTAAAATCCTCCAGAAACACTGTTCAGAGGAAGACGTTTGGGAAAATGCTGACTTAGACAAGAACCAGAGTTAGAATTTTAGAAGTTATTTCAGCCTCAGGTTTCCAAGAGTTTCAGAAACAAACAAACAAAAAAAAATGGTAAAAGAAACTATCTCCTTACGTTCAGAGTCATCACAAACACTCAGAAAAATGAACCAAATTGTCCTGTGGGAAGCTGTGTCATAAGGGTAGTAGAATGGCATTAACTTTCTAAGGCCAATTATTTCTTAACAATCTCTAAAAGGCTATGAAAAAGTTTTATTTTTCATGCAGTGCCCAGTAATTGCTTATCCAGCCAGTAGCACATGCAAAACTTTATCTCAAGAGAAAAGCTTAACACAAATAGGTGAAAATCTGATAGAACAAGAACAGCTCTGGGGAGATTCTGGAAATGAATGTTTATGCCAGTGGTAGAGGCAGACTCAAGATGTGATCTCTATGCCTGAGTTCCTATACATCAGCCTCCAAATAGATACCGTTTTCCGGGTATGAGGTAAAGGGCAATAAATGCTTGAGAACTGATTGTCTCAATGTCACAAGCTGAATACTACTAAATTTTAGATGGCACAGTGGGAATTCTGAAATTATTTTATTTTTCTCTTTTTATGGAAGCAAAAATAAGCTTAGCTCACATTTATTGCTCATATGTGATCTATTCTTGTCTACCATGGCATCCCTAACTCTTCGCAAATAAGTATTTCTTCTTTTATCTTCATTGAAAAACTGTTTTTCAAATAACTAGTCTTTCTCAAATCATCTTAGTCATTTCTACTTAGTCCCATTTGAATTCAGTTTATGTGATCTAATAAGATTAGCTTCCCTACAGCAGTCCTATTTTTTATATTATGTTTATATTATAAAAACATGTTGCTGTGGGATTAAAAAAAAGAATGTCATAACCATTTTTAATAATTGTATGTATTTATTAAAGCAAAGGTAAGCAAAATAACTAAGTTCTCAGCATTAACCTCTGCTTAGTTTTAGTTTTCATAGGCTATGAGGAATCATGCTTTAAAAAAAAATACCCCAAATTGAATTGAAAATAAGATTCTTTGTTAATTTCTTAAGAAGATCTCTGAATTCTGAAACCCCAGTGAGATTTACTCCGTAGCATAAAGATTAATGATGGAGGCCTTCAACGTATTAGAATACCTCTTAAAACTAAACAAAACAAAACAACAAGAACAAAAAAAAAAAACAATAAGCAAACAAATAGGGAAACACATTCTCATATAACTCTCACTACTTGAAATATCCAATTAGAGAATAAAAGGTCTAGAAGAAAATGCAGCGAATAATTATATTATAGTCCTAATTTTATAAACATAAAAATTGAGGACGCAAATATTAAATAATAAAACACAAATCTATATGAGGATTACTGTTTTTAGGTCCGGCTAAAACAAGTGTTCTAATTTCCAATTATGCTTTCCACACATAGGGTCTGTCCCAAAAATCCATGTGTGCCTTTATACTATATGAAACCATATCACTATCAGTAGTTTTATAGAGACCACTTACAAAAATCATCAGAATGTTTAATAAACTAACTTTAAGGATAGGCTAATTAGCTGCTCAACTTTAAGGAATGTAATTCATGGTTGTCAGGTTGTAGAATGTTCTTCCCAGGAGATTTATATAGCATATGCCAATTGTAGTATCCCTTTGGGTTCCCTTTACAAAAAGTGTTACAAAGAAGTTAGATTAGTCATCTCAAAGATCATAGAGTGGCTTCATTTAGAAGTCATATTTGACTTCGGCAACCTAAAAAATAAAAAAAGGTTTGAATGAAGAAAAATGCATGTCCTAAGACGTAACAGCTGCAAATGCAGGCAATAGGCACTGATTACAGCATGTCTATCAGAGTGTTGGAACTCATTAAGAAAAGAGCTAGGACAACTTTGAAGAAGAGTTGGAAGCCCAGAGGTTGGTTTTAGTGCCACACAAATGTAATGTTGATAGAAGGGGTGGAAAGTTGAAGCCTGAGAGAAAGAATGTAGGTCTGTTTTCACAGACTACAACATTAAAAGGATCTAGACACAGGTGTTACTCTTTTAGATGAGAACTTTTTCTCTTAGATACTTTTGCTACAATTGTATTAAGTACATGTGCCCAAGGAGTCACTAGGCTAGTTATAAAAGCACCGAGCTACAAATTAAAACAATGCAGTTTTCCTTTCTTATTTTGTAAAACGTATTACGTAAAGAGTTAATGACTGAAATTGTCATATAAAAGTGATTTTAGTTCAGTTCTGAGATAAGACATCACTTTTTTCTGTTGTCTTTCTCTGTATACAAGTCAACTCACAACAGGTTTAGTCATACTTATTTTGCAAGTGTCCTTCAAAGGGTTAATGGTCAGATAAACTTTGGTACATTCATACCATGGACTACAACTCAGCAATAAAAAGGAGCACACAAGTTAGTTGAATTTTGAGGGAACTGGACTGAATGGAATAAGCAAAATCCAAAGGAGTATAGTTTTATTTTCATAGCATTCTCAAAATGACACATTTATAGAAATAGAGAACATAATAGTTGTGCCAGGTACTGGAAGGCATAATGGAGGGAAGTAGATGTGGCTATAAGAGAACATGAGAGATCCATGTGGGGATGAAAATGTTCTGTATCTTGACTCCAGTGGTAGGTATCAGGACCTACACAAGTTAAGACAAATATAGAAAACGTAACACACACACACACACACACACACACACACACACACACACACACACACATACAAACTATAATTAAACATAACTGTATAAGTCTCATACCCTGGTTATGATCTTACACTGCAGTTCTGTAGATATCATCATTGGGGAGAAACTGGGTAAAGAGAACATGGGATCTTATTATTATTTACAACTGCATGTTTGCAATTATCTCAAAATGTTTAATTAAAATGATTTGAGAAAAAAATGAAAGTAACCAAAGACTAATAAAATTTGTTACATCCCTCTGTCATTTATTTATGGATTTAAAGAAAACATTAGTTTATTTCTCCAACCCTGAGGTGATACACAAGTACACATTTCTGTGACTTCTCTTGGATATAAGAATCTCTAACCTCAGTAAAATGATTTAGAGACTTGGGGAAGATTCCATAGTCTGACTCTATTTTCCTTCCTTAAATGGTGAAAACTTTGAGGGAAGATATATTAAATTTTGATTCATCCAGCAGACATTAATGTTATTCTTTTTAGTTTCATGCTCTGATCAGCTATGGATGTCTACCTACAGCTGGGACTACATATCTTATTCATATAAGATACCTTTCAGTCCTTATAATTATCTTGTATGCTACATATCTTGTATTTGACATAACACCGATGTGTCCATTGAACTTTTTAAAATTACTCTAGGATATAGGGTTCATATGTAGTTTGTAAATCCACCATAAAATAATTTTTCACCCGTGTTTCCTCTATTTTAGTGATCATTTTATGTCTCTAATCCTATGTTAACCTTACTTATTCTATCCATCACATTAAAATTGCAGTTACTTTACTTCTCCTAAGGTTAAAATAAGAATTAAAATACCATTATTACCATTTTTACTACTTAATTTTATTACTTTATTAAAGACTAGAGTCATCATCTCCCTTTGTCCTTCTTGGTGTTGATATTAAGAGACATTTTCTATTATATGTGATCTCTTGTCAATGGCATCATATCCTTTGATTGTTCTAATTAAAACATGACAGACGTCTTTAGCTTTCTTTTCCCTTTCTGTGTCATTTCAACTATTGTTTATTGAAATAACTAAGCACTTGTGCCTTCTTCTATTTTTTAATAATTATATATATTTTTAAATGTTCTATTTTTTTTCCCTGATAAACTACTATGCTTCCTTGGATAGTTTACCCTAGAAATCTGCCTCCAATTGGACCCAGAAAACTGAATCTGATTTCTCACTTCCTAATAGATTAAATGATATTTTATCTGGCATGATTTTATATGTTCTTAAAATAGTCATATGATTGTTTCTTACTTTACTGAACAAACTAGATGACTCCATTGGCTATAATTATTGATAAAAAAACAAATTTGATTATTGACTAAAATTCATTAGTTATTTTTTCATCATTTGCTCATTATCCTACTATGATAAAGAGATCTTAGTAAGTCCTTTTAAATATATTATGGAATAAGGCTCAAATTAAAAAGATGAGTAGATTAGGAAGAGAGAAACAGACAATTGGATAAAGTAGAGATTCTTAATTGTGCCCTTTACTAAGTAATAAATAAATCTTTTCTCCAGTCAATCTATATTTTTGTGCCAAAATTGTTTCCCTGAAGTTTAATGTTAAACATATCTATACTAAAAAGATCACTGTAGCCTAACAGATTTGTGTTCTTATAGCTTATCATACTCAAGACCCTACACAATTTAGTTGCAAATCATCTTTCTTCATTTCCCATGATGTCCTCTGCTCAGATTGTCCTCTGCTTGCAGCCCAGGATCATAATTAGTTTCCTAGATAAACTGTGCCCTTTTTTTCCTTCTTATGAAAATCTAGGCAACAGTCCTCATCTCCATCAATGTGCTTAGGACCTGCATGACATTGTGACATCCTGGTGTAACTAGGGAAGGTCTGCCCTTCCAATGTATATTACTCTTGAAAGGTAAGCAACTCTCTAGTTCTACAGAGTATAGGAAGTTCTGCAAATGGCATAACAGAAATAAGAGCCCGTAATAATAGTAATAGTAAATCCTGCAGATTTCCCTGGTTCCTGCGTGTTACTTTGGACTTTTCCTTCACTTTTATAGAACTTGATTACATGAATCCCAAGACTAAATTATGCATTCTCACTTTTGTATCTGCATCCATCCTTGGCAACCATGACCAAGAATTCTAACTCTAAACTTTATCAGTGGGTCCCCCAGGGTTATACTTGATCTTAGGATCAGTATCTTAGGGACAGCTCACATTTATGGACTTGTGAAAATAAGAGAACTTTACAAAAAACTGGTTTATTTATTCAATGAATAGTGAGCCACATATCATATGAATTCTTAACTATGTGGCAACAAGTAGAATAGGTCATTTGCCCTAAATTATTAGTGCAACTCTAAGAATGAATGGTAAGGGTTTTCTGAATGTCAGGTTTTCCCATGAGACCATCCAAATATTTGGGTCTTCCCAACTTATCTCCATGGAGACATTGCAAACCAGTTAAAACAGTTCCCTAATTCCCCAGCCTCCAAACTAAGATAGAATAAGTTTCCTTGTGAACACTGATCATACTCTGCTTATAAGAATGTGTTTAAATTAGACAAAATAAAGGAACACAGTTGGATGCATGAAGACTCATAAAGAGGCATGTCCTCACATTTTGCTCCTGCATAGTGCTACTAAATCAAAGATAACATTAGGTACTAAATATAAAATGCCTCTAATCATTCCAGCTTCTAGTACAGCAAGGGCACATTGGAGGCATTTATTCTGGAATGAATGGGCTGCTGCATGTAGTTGGGAAGAATGGATGCTTTTTCTATGTTCTTTATTCTTTTCCAACCATTTCTGGTCACGAAGGTAATTTGAGGTCAGCTTGAATTTCTTTTGTCAGGAAACTTCATCAAGCTGCCCTAGTAGGAGGTAGTCATTACATCTTCTGAAATCATAGTTTATTCCTTAATTTGTAACTGTGTAACTATGTCCTATTTATATAGTTATTTGAATATATTGTTGCCTTTAATGTATTATAAATTATTTGATACCTGGAAGTTTATCTTATCGAAACTTGCACTCCTCGATGGCTTAGCATCCTGTCTGGCAATTGAATTGATCATCTGTGCACAAGTCCACTTCCTAATCGATAACCTTGGATCCCTGCTCTATTTTCAGTCAGTATTTAGGAAATATCAGCATATTATTCATGACATACCAACAAATACTTATTGAGCACCTACTCTGGGCAAGAATGTAGTTAAAATTTAATCACCTTGACATTTCCTCAATGTATCAAAAACATGAATTTATGAAGCACGTAAACAGAGATACAAGTACTGACCTCACAATTGACTTTTTATAAAAAGAATAAATTAGCATCTGATAAACCAAAATATACTTTTGAAGATTAATCATCTGGTTACAAGGAAAGGAAGCAGACTCAACACATTTTATAATAGGGGATAAAGGCTGGCAGGAGAGTTGTATCGGAATGTAGCGGAAGGTCTCAGGGAATTGACTTCACATTCATGTTTTGTAGGAAAGGGGATGCTGTACATAATACTTGACAATAACATGAAAGAGCATTTCAAATGAAAGCAATTTTTTCAAACAGGGAAATAGAGGCAAAGAGAAAATACATAACTTGTAAGAGTAAAAGCAAATAAAGGGTCATGTCTTCCCTCAAACACTGTTTCAGCTCCATTCAGTCCATCTCTACTTCAAGACTATTTCAATTTCCTTCATATAGAAAAGCTATTCCTCTAGGAAATTAACCAATCTAATGATTTTGGTTAAAATCTTTTGAGGCTTATCTAAAACAGTAAACCCCTGAGGTGAACTGGGAGACTCAAGAATTCTCTCTGTATTCCACATGAGTTAAGGAAGGCGCAATGTAACATACACGCATACCACTGACCAAATATAGACCAAGTAAAGACATACATTCAGTGAAAACATCATAAGTACTATATTACAGGTGCATAGGAAAGATAGACTTATTGGAACTAAATTCTCTCAGGATTTTTTCTCAAGTTTTTCTTAACACCCAAAACATCAGTTTCATGGAGCATACTGTTTATGTAGATATATAAAGAGATGATAGATAGATAGATAGACAGAAAGATAGATAGATAGATAGATAGATAGATAGACCCAAATAAATACTTTGGACTTATTATCAAGGCATAAATAAGCCACCATGGTGTAGTACCTCTTTTTACAGTTATTTTCTACATCAAGAAAAAGGCAGAAACAACTGCATATATGAAATTTCAGACTGAAATACCTATTATAGGTCCTCTGTAGTGGGTTAATTTACACAGGCAAAATAAAGCAAAACAAAATTATTAAAACCATATTCATTTAACACTGAATATGTATCAGACAGTGTTCTTTTTACTTGCAACTTCCTTTATTTAAGAATTCTGAAGCAATTATGATTGCTTCCATGCAGATATGGAATCTGAGATTGAAAGAGGTAAAATAATGTGCCCAGGGCTATAAATCTTATGAGCAGATGTTTTAATTCAAACATTTTTCTGACTTTGAGCTCTTTTTCTCAACCACTCTATTTCAATACATCAAATTTTCCTAATATGTCCCTGTATTATCCCCATTTAACTGATAAAAAAAACTAAGACTCAGAAAACAGTATTTTACAGGAGTCAAAATTGTCTATGGAGTAGACTATTCAAAAAGTAAATCAGCATCAATGAAACTATTCTCCTTCAAACCACCCTTTCCAATTCACATTGTGCCACTAATAGTTATGACCATGACACTCTTCGAAGTCACTATTTCTATTGTTTTTTTTTATCTTCAGGTTATTCATTTGAACAAAAGAAACCAATATGCCAGCAAAAACCTATCTCCATCTTACAATATTCAAATAAGTAAATACATAGAAAAATAAATAGAATCTCTGCCTGCAGGTGCAAAAAAGTGAGCATGGAGTAATTTTAGGCCCATCCAGTAACCTTAATACATATTCTCCCTGTGGACTCAGCATCATATGGCTGTCTTTTCACGGTTCAGGTTCTGCTGTTCACTCTGAACCTCTCAGCCACAGTGTGTTTTGTAATTACTAATAAGGACCACCTGCCCCTGGAGAGATTTAACCAAAAGGAATAGAGACCTAGTTGTTCAAATACACTCTCAGGTAGACAATATCTCCTTCATGAATAAGATTACTGAGACTGCTGAATAGGAGGCCCAAATAAAAATAAAAAAGTATACTAAATGATTGGAATCATTAAATAAGACATACATTAGTTCCATAAAAGGAAACAATAATATGTGAAACAGTAACGACAATACTTTTAATAAAAAAACCTCAGAATTTTCCAGGAGAAAGAATAATTTTCTTAATTTAAATATTCTTTTTTTCCACTAAGATATATTCAGGAGGAAATTCTTGCATTCAGATATGCTTAATCATACACTCTTTGAATATGGAATTATCTTATTGTTGAATTCAACCAGAAAAAAAAAAAAATGGACACTGAAAACAAGCAGAAATCAGCCCCATAAACTGATACATGTTTTACAACTGAGAGTATGTAATCTATTGTAAATGTGGTTTAACAGAATAAGGAGAAATAGAGTATATGGGGGTGAGTACCCACCCCTGCACCTCAACACTGTCCCTGCCAGTCCGAGGTCAAGCCACTTTAGAAACTTCTCCCTAGGTTGCCAATTGCAAAACCATATATATACCATATACATAATTCCACACACTAAAATTATCTATTCTTTTAGTGAGTGACCAAATATTCATTGTAGCTCAACACCTCTCACAGAGTATGTGCATGGAGATAACGCATCAAATCATTCAAAATTAAGTAGCCGGGTAATAATACCTAACTATGTGCTATCATAGGAAAAGAAGCTACATATTTGTCTTACATGAAGTTTACTTTTTAAGTGCAGGTAGATTTTCTAAAGCATTAAGACCCATATTAAAGATGGGCAGAAACAACTGGCTATGGGGATACATGGACAGGACAGTCTTTGAGACTAGGGATTCTCTCTGAACTTTATAAAACAAACTTGAGTCTCTTCTAATTGAACCCTCACTTCTCTATTCCACATGCATCCTCGGATCATCCACTGACCAGATCGAGTATGAGATACCGGTTCATAATAGTAATGTTTATAGGTTACATATGTGTGAGATCCGGAACTGAACGTGTTATGGTAGTATTTCATTGAATTCTGATTGTCACTATATAAGGTAGATGTTACTGATGTTTTATTTATGGAAGATGTAACTGAGGCAAAGAATTTGTTCTATTGTCTCACCTAATACCTAAACAGAAGTTAAAGATATCATTTTCCAAGAACCCCCTGTTCCACCTTCAAGTGACTAAAGCAATGCCCAAGAAGAAAGCTATTTTGTTTGCCCTGAGAAACTTCAGAATTTACCTGAGATTCATAACTTCTCTCCATATTTTAATTCACCTTTTCTTCCCAAAAGTGCATTTTATGTTTAAGTATAGCTAAAGCTGTAACTAGTGATAAAGGATTATAATCATGCATGAAAAACAATTCTTACAAATTGTTTTGATACATTTTATGAACTATAGCATGATAATAAACATAAAACTCCTATGCATCATTAAATGTACATAAAAGAACAGCTTGGAATTCAATATGAATTCTTATAATAAATATATCATGTCGAGAGAGAGAGAGAGAGATGTGTTCAAATGTGTACTTGTATGTATTATTATTTTAGGCATATTGGCATTATATGTTAGTACACATATTTTTCAATTATCAAATTTTGTTATGTATTCTTAATCGTAAGAATAATGGGGAGTTTGGCATTAATACAATTCAGATAAAGAACTAAGCTACCCTATTTTAACCCTTATCAAATTTTCTTTGTCAGGTTTAATTGTTTTATTTCACATATGGCCACTTTCAATGGAACTTTTGCTAAAAACCTATTCATTTTAAGATTGGTATCAGTAAACGGTAGAATTATCAAAGCTCTAATGCAGAATAAGGGATAAAATTTCATCAGGTCGCTAAAAGTAGTAAACTGTAGATATGTCACCTAAACTCCTATAATAATAGCTGGAAATATAAGCCGTCTATGCATTAGTGAATGCAGAACTGTGAGAATTACTAGGGAGGAATTTCAAAAATCACAAATATCTTTCATTATTTCTCATCATCAGCTTCTTTGCTCTGAACTTTAGTGGCTGATGCTGCATAAACAAACCACTTCAGGGGCTGTATTTGGATATACAGAAGTAACAGAAAATTTTCAAATTCTAAGTGGATGTCTTCTGAATGGGTTTAGATAGAGGAAAGCACAGGTGCTGGTGTGTGCACACATATCACGATGATATCCCTCCTCAGCCTCGTGTACTGCATAAGTATTTACCTTCTCGCTCGGAAACGAACTTAATTATTCATTTAGAAAACGTACTCAACTCTCAAAGTGTTAGACTATCCTTGAGAATTAAAAGATGTTTTCATTGAGGAAAATGTGAAAAACACATTAGAACCAAAGAACAGCAGAAGAATATGCTTCTAGTTCGTTTAAAGCTTTTTAAGGCATCACCGACTACCAAGGGAGCACTGCTGTGCTAGCAATTCCTCTGCCATGTGGCTCCTGTAAGGGTGGCTCCCCTGTGGCAACATGGAAGGAACTCTGAATGATTCCTGTGCCTTAGCTGAGATTACAGGGCATACTCTACTTCTCTATACCCAAAGAAGGTGGTGCACACTAACATAGCACCACATGTTGCTAAAGTGTGAAATAATGCCCTTCCCATGCCACTCCAACCACTCCTGCACCCTTCTCACACCACCCCTGAGTGCTGTTTCCTAGGACTTCTTCACACCCTTAGCCTTCAAGTTCAGGACTGTCTCCCTGTTCCAGAGGCCCTTCTCCTGGGGGTTGCTAATACCACCTTTCTGCCAAAGTCCTCAAAACCCCTTCCTTAGGAGAGGCACTCTGGAGAGCCATCTGCCAGCAGGCTCTGATGAAACACCTCCATCCCAGCACTATGCCCTGCACTTCCCGCCACCAGTACCTGCCAGACCTCAGCAGGAGGTGCGGAGCCCTGGGTAGCAGCCTGGTACCCACAGGGTAGGCAAATGCCTGCTGCCTGAGCCACCATCCCAAGTCACCGGGACTCTGTTTCCAGCTGGCCTCTCCGAGTCATTCTCACATGGCCACTTTTAACAACTGCAAAGCCTGGGGGCTTGAACCTTGATAACCTCCCTGGTAGACGGGGGAAGCAGCCAGCTCTAAGGGCTGTCAGATAATCTGATGTCACTTCTGGGTACATTAACTTTCTCTGGTGTTGGGATTAAAAGTGGTCATGTAAATATAGGTCATAATATAGGTGATAAATATAGGTCTCCTATTAGATGTAGCCACGAGGTCTCACTTTCTGATGTGATAATAGTGAAGTACATTTATTTTTTTAAGCCCACACTTGATCATTTGTAACTCCTTGTCACACTCTCCTAACACACACACAAAGTATATAGAGACTTGAACAAGCGAGTCTTTGAGAAAAGGGCAAAATTTCTCTAAGTAGAGAGTCAGTTAAAAGGAAATTGAGTCTTTCATTAAATCCCTGCAGATTTCCATACAGGCATTTCTTTCTATAACATCTTAAAGTTAAAGGATAGATTAAATCATACATTTCTAAAAAATTATTTACAGAAAAATTTATTCTAACAAAAGTCTTCATATGCTCTTAAAAATAAAGCATTCCTCCCTGAGAGCGACACCCACTAATGTATGTTTATAGTGATACTTGCTTTTAGATGAAGCTGATTGGTCCAGTGCCCGATAACTTTGTACTCTGTACTCGTGTTGGTTATTTGATACTGGAAGATATCATAGCGCCCGGGAGCATCTCCATTTTCATTAAAGGTGACGGGTGTCCCAGCACTACCTATAAAGGGTTTAGGAAACAATGTTAATAAAGTTTTAGAAAGATAGCCCACTGGCCTTATTTCTCTCTAAGAAAGATTGGTAGATAAAAATATATAGTGCATAGTAAGAGACATGCAGGTTGTAATGCATACAAGGTCATTCTTGACAGCATAATATCCTTTACATGAAAAAAAGCCCAGAGATATATACAGGAGGAAGATGTGCTTTATTAAGCACATTAGAAAGCATCTAAGTTAGGCAGTGCTCATACCAGTTAAATATTATAACAGTTGTTATGCTGACTAGTCAATACCAGTAGTGACTAGAGGAGAGAGTAAATGTGTTGAAGCATAAACACAATGGTACGATATGAACTACAAACAGTAACTCAAAATATGACATGAGAATGTCCAAGTTGGATTCCCCAGTTTTACTTTCTCTTCACTTCAGCTTCACTCTGAAACTGCTGTCCTCTTCCATTTCTCTTCTAAGCCTCTGCTTCCTGTGACCAAGAATACATCAACATGGGTGACTGGTGGGAACCTTTCAATGGGTGAAGCAGTGATTGCTGGCCAGTCTCAACTGCTCAGATCATAAACGCTTCCCCAGCTCTCTGTGATGAGCCTAAAAGTGACAGGGCAGCAGGATACAGGAAATGCAGTCTTTCTCAACTGCCATTTCTCCAGAAGCTTTATCTTTTCTCTTCATAGCTTCTACTCACTTTCACTTTCCCACTTACTAATTGTTATTTAACCACAGGTTCTGAGCGCAGACAGGGATCTGTACCCACAATGCTGGTTTGTTCCACCCAGCTCCATTATCTGTACAGACATTCCTTTTTCCTAACAGCATTTAGACCCCCCCTTTATCTTCCTGCTATCTTAACAAATGCAGCTGACACCAATCCCTTTTCTTTGTGCCCTATCTTCTCTCTGCAGAACCCCTTCTCTGCATTTCCTCGCTGCATATCGGATTTAATTTCTATACTGTAACTTTCCTGTGAACTCTTTTCCATATTATCCTCTCCAAAAGTATATACTACTCAGTTATAAATGCAAACTGTATATTTCCGTCTTATAATGAGGCTTTTATTCTACTTAAGAGAGGTATTTAGCTAAAAACCAATAATCACAAAATTCTGAAACATTTAACTCAACAAATAAAATAGATGCCTTAAAGCAATAGCTTAAAATAAACATAGCGTCACCTAATAGCAAATAGGGTACTTTCCTAGTATTTAATATAGAAATGTCTAGCAATCTCTGCTCCCTGGATCTTCCTAAAATTTTAACACAGTGTAAATAAGCACAGATACCTGGTATTTGCAAAAGCTGCAAAGGCCCCAAGAGATGGCATAGTATGGAGGAATGAGCACTGGTCCAAGAGTCAAGAATTACATACCCCTGCTAATTCTACTCCCCATTAATTTTCATGACTGTGTAGTATGTGCCCTTCTCCTCACTTGAGACATAGTGACTAACTATAAATGTGAACATATTTTGAAGTCCTCAAGAGCTTAATGCATTTAAGTTATGGGTAATAATGGGATTGATTCATATGGGAAATGTACTACAATATAAATTAAGAAAGGAATGAGGAATTGGAAAATAAATATGAACTCTCTAATCAACTCATGTTATTATCTTTGCTACTCCTTAGATACTCCGATGGAAAGCTATTTGCCATCTCTGATCATCTAGCTCCCAGTGACCTTGAGCAGGCTAACATCTTAATCCCCAATTTCCTCATCTATGACATGGGGATACTATTGACACCTTTTTCATAAAATTGCTATGAAAATTAAATAAACTAATGTGAAAAATGCTTAAAATGATGCATGGGGTAATTAGTATTACTAATTATTGTCATCATTAATTTCACAAGTATTTTCAGTACATACCAATACATAGTAATAGGATGTTGAAAGTTCCTTAAGAGACATCCAGACAAAGAATTATGAACATTCAAATGAGAGATTCCTGGGTGGAAAACTCCATGATCCGCTATGAATTTCGAATGAACATCATCAACATTTCCTGACATTTATATACTGCTTTGAAAAAAAAAGTAATGTCATGTTATCCCTGAATCAAGCAATAATTGATTTTCTCTAATGAAAACTCCCCGTGCTGTCACTTCTCCTATCACATGACTCCTTATCACCTGCAGCAGTGGTCCCAACCTTTTTACCATAATGATACCCAGAATAGAAGAATTCCACCTGTGTGAAACATTCTCCTGAATGTACTCTGAATTATATGTAATTCCCAGTGTGTCAGCTGATTCTACATCTCTTTTCTTCAACTCCAGAAAGTATATTGGAAAGGAAGTGAATGAGAGCTGCATTATCACAAAAAGAATAATTCTGAAACTTAGATTCTCAAATACCATTATTAATAACAAGTTACACTAACTCTGATATTGCATGCATAGGTAACACACTGGAGTGGCAAGGAGTGCAAGTTTTGGAGCCTGATCATTGGGTTCAAACTCCAGTTCAGTCACTTATTATATGATCTTGGTTAATTTACTTAATTTCCCTGGACCCTATTGTCTCATTTTTTAAGGGGTTAATAGTAATTCCCACCTCAGAGGGATCTATGAAGATTAAGTGAATCAATATATGTAAAAATATCAGTATGTATGTAGCATTATACAAGGATTAACCATTATTTACTTTATTGTTTAATGGCAACCCGGTGTCTGTATGAGACCATATGACCTTCTCCGTGAGCATACGTGGCTTTCATGAAATCATCCTGCTGATCACTGTTCTCTTTGAATACAATACCACATACAATCCAGTTCACTAAATCCTCCATGCTGTTTCTCACCATTCTGTTTTTATACATGTTATGTTCTGCAAATTACTTTGCTTCTTCCCTCTAAACTTTCTTCTCTATGTAATTTCTTTAAGATGTAGCTCAAAGGTCACATTGATAGAAGCTTAATCTTCTAAACATGGAGTAGGAGCCCAAGTGGCTCCTTATGTCCTGTCCATCTCAATTATAGCATTTGTTACAATTCAAACACATTCACTCTTCATGCTTATACCTAATCAAAACATTTATTCAATTTACTCAAATTATTTATTGAGAGCATAGTATGTACTCAACACTAAATGGATCTCTTATCTTCCTCACATATCTATGGAGTTTAGCTCTGCTTTTTATAGGCAATGCACCAAAGACTATATTTGATATTGAGTGAGTAATCAATAAATTACATTACATGAACAAACCCCTCTCACTACCACTATGATCCTAAGCAAATCCATAGCCATTCTCTTTATAACACTGTGGACTTCACTTAATCACCTCTCCTCTTTTATAGTCACAAACAAAGAGACGATTAGTCCCTTTCACATTATTTTACTAATCAGCTTTCTGGTCTTGGGCTAGGATTGCAGTTTAATAACTTTGACCCATTCACACAGAAAGCTGACTGTATTATGTATTGACTCATCTCAAAAGGTGGCCCTGGTACTGCCCATGGTCCATGTAACCAACAACACCCTTGAGTAGCCATGAGGAGCCAATGATGTTTACTAATTTCCATAAGCAGAAATTTAAAAGGTCATCCTTTGTACTGAATTCAGTTGCCCTCCAAAGCAGAATTCAGTAGCATTTTATCTAGAAAAAATTTCATGTTAAGAAATGTCTCAATGGCTTACTAATAGCACAGTAAGAAATATAACAAATGTATCTGATCAAGTAAATACATACTGCTATATATATACACACATATAATTATAAAATTGATGTATAAAATCAATATTACAAATATGCTCTGGTAAATTTTCTTCTTTTCTTTTTCCCCGTCCTAGACTTTAGGCATTTCAGAACTTCATGTTCCAAGACTTTATTAAAAAACCCATGTGCATGAGTGGAAAAAGAGAAACAGATACCATAGAGCTATGAGGTAGTTTTTCCTGGTCAGGGACTGCTCAGGATCTATACATCTCCTTGATTTTTTGTTGTTGTTTTTCAGTAAGAAATGCATGGAAAAAACCATATTTTTATCACTAGGCATTTGAAGCACTCCAACATGTTTTTGTAGAAAATGACACATCCAACGAAGATTGTATTTGAAAATGTTGGCTCTTTTACATATCATTCTAGAGAACAGTATGGGTTGGGGTTCAGGGGCTGGAATTTGACTTTTGACTCCACCAATTGTCTCCATGATCTGGGCAAGTTACCCTCCCTAAGCTTGTTTTCCAAAGTGTCAAGGGAGCATAGTAACCCCCACGTGCCTGGGCGATCACAAGAGTTACACAAGATGATGCTTGCAAGGCTCTTAGTGCATAACTAGCACATAACAATAAATGAAAATTATCAGCACACAGTCCTCTACCTACATTATTCTCTTTTTACCTACATATTCCTGTTTCTACAATGTAAGAATAACTCATTCATCTGTATGTCCAAAAATTATACATATATTTATAAGTGTAAGTTTATTGTTAAGTTTATTTTTTCCTTGCTCCTTCCTGCTACTAAAACATTATTTATTTCCCTTCTCATAACCACCTACATTATTGGGTAAGCAGGAAAAAATTTAGAAAGCTAAAAATGAATATATGAGATTTTAGGCCTTGACCAAAATGCCAGAGGAAAGAGTCATTTTCAACAGAAATCTCAATTATTCATGTGTTTCCTTTTCTTATCCAATTTATTATGTATTTATTAAAATTAATAAACAACCATATATTTGAATGAACATCACATTATAGTTCAATTATTTAGGAATTAGTCTCATTACTCATCTATACATACATATTTCATATATATAGATACATAAGCATGTGTGTATATATATACACACATATATATACACAGCCTTTGTTCATTGAAAATTTTAACATTTGGCTCACTGAATTCTTCTCCATCAGTATTTCTATTATCATATGCCGGCCTCATCATCCACTTGGATGACTGAAATCCCAGCGCCCACATTAACCAACTTCCTACCTTCCAACCATCATTCTTTCCCTACACCTCCCCACTCACTATCATGAGTGGTTCTCTTATCCATCATCTCCAACATTTTCTCTCTGGATACCACCTTCTACTCCCACTGTAACAACCATATGAACCTTTAAATTTGCTGACTTTTATTACCCCAGTTTGTAACCATACTTCACCTCAGGATAGATTTTCTTCCTTCCATTTCCAGCATAAGTTCAATGATATTTCTTGAAAATACCTTCTGTTCTCTCTTGTACTTCTCTCTGTCTGACTTTATTCCTCTGTCAAATCAGTCATATCTAAGCTCAATCATACATCTTCTTTGCCTTTACTCCAGCAACTGATTAGAATTGGAGAAAATCACAGTGGTATCTGCCAAGGCTAGAACTAGGCTGAGGCAGGTGAGATTTCTAGGACATGACTTTGACTGTGAATGCCTCCTCAAATTCTTCACATCAGGACCGCATGTGCTTCATCTAGTCCCATCTCTTCTGTCTTACTTTAAATTTATGACCTTAGATTTGAATGTAGCTAACATTGCTCTATAATTGCATCACATTTACCTGCTGTCCATTCCAGCACCCCCTCCTGGATGACTGGATGTTTCATGCCTCATACATCCAGCTGTCCATAATTCCAGCTTTTTCATAGTCCCTGAGAAAGCAATAAGACAAAACTCCCTCATCCCTCTTCCACAATACCTAAAACCTACCTGCATCTATACACATCTATTCACTTCCTTCCTACTGAAATGTCTCTGATCCAATCCCCAGGACTAGGGCCTCCTTCATTCTTATCCTCTCTGCACTTTCAGTTTCACAGTTATGCTTCCTTTTATATAAACAAATGCAGACTGTTTTCAGAAAGATTTCTTTCAGCTTAAAAATGAGTTCTAATAATTATCACCTTTAAAAAAAGCAAGCAAATAACTCCCATTACTAACTCCTCTGTTTCATTTATCCACTCTCCTTCAAGTAAAACAAAAATGAATGAAAAGTCCTCACTCCATTTTCTTATTTCCCATGTACTCTTCAAATCATTTTTAATTTGAAATTTAATATCATTCGTCCACTGATGACTCTCAAATTTATCCATCTCACTCTGAGTGCAGACTTAAGCAATTAACACTTGGTTTTCTTACAGTAGTCTTAATGTTATATATCCAGACACAACACTTGATTCTCTCATTTCCAAACGTGTTCCTCACAGTTTTCCCCTCGTAATAAGCAGGTGAGGAGTGTCCACTCATTCAGTCAAATCAAATCATAAATTAAAAACCCACAGCTTACTGTAAAACAAAGAGGGAATAGGAACTATGAACTTTAATGAACAATAATAAATTAACATTGGTTGATTAATTGTAACAAATGTACTATATTAACACAAAATGTTAATTGGGGAAACTGTGTAGGGTATGAAATATGGAAACTATCTTATCTGCTCATTTTTTCTCTAATTCTTAGGTTTTTCTCTAAGGAAATCAAAAAAATAAAAATATGTTCTACAATATATTTTGTCTGACCCAATATATACAACATATTGTGTCAACATATAATCAATATAAAATATTGATGAGCTATTTTACACTCTTTTCACCTAACAAGTCTTTAAAATCTTTCATATATATTTTTACATCATTACCATGACCAGTCATGTGTCAAGTGCTCAGTAGCCATCTGTATTAAACAGCACAGGTTTAGAAGCCAAATCCATTCAGCAGTCGCTGCTCCAACCTTCTGTTCATTGGAGAGGTCCCACTACTAAGCATTTTTGATCAGTCCCCCACTTCGACTGAACTAAACGCCCCCACTCATTTCTTCCCATAATAAGTTTGAATACACCCAGTCTGATCCAGGATTCGGGGATACCAGACCCAGTAATAAGATCCTAAAATAAAATGCGAATGCTCTAGCAGTAAAAACGCACAAACAAAAGTCCACATCTAAGACACTAACAAGGTTTATCTTCAAAACACATCCAGAATTTTCCCATTCTCTCCATTTCCTCTTCCACTATCCTGGTCCAGCTGCAACAAACCCTCCCTGATTGCCTCACCCAGTCTCTGTAATTCACACTAAGCAAGGAAGAGCCACTCTCCCGCCTGCAGCCAATGATGCTTGAAACAAATCAAATCATATGGTTCCTCTCCTTAAATTCATGCCAAGGCATCTCATTTCACTTAGAATGAAACGCAGGTTTATCATGGTCTTACAGGCTTTGTTTCTTCAGTCTTAATACTATATTCTGTACACCATGGCCTTTATTTATTTATTT